>MCJB01030671.1:70374-101580 GCA_002018475.1 Nicotiana obtusifolia
TTTCCCCCCCCCCCCCTTCCTATTTGATGCTTTACATATGTGTATTTGTAATTTTGGGACTTGTCAAGGTGGTTGATTGGTTCCGGGGAAGTTTTGGATTGAATTGAGACACTTAGTCCCAAGGTTATATAGTTAAGTTGTAAGAGTTGAATGGGGTTTGACTTTTGCATAGACAACTCTGGAATGGTGTTTTATGGTTCTAATAGCTTTAAATGATGATTTTGGACATAGGCATATGTCAGAATTTAGATTTGGAGGTTCCTATGTCATTTTGGTTCTAATTGGCGAAAGTTGGAAAATTGAAGGTTGAAGGTTGGTAGATTTGATTGGGAGTTAACTTTTTTGATATCAGGTTCAAATTTTGGTTACCAAAGTTGGGTTAGGTCTATTGTGTCATTTGGGACTTGCATGTAAAACTTGAGGTCATTCCGAGTTTTTTTAGCAATGTTCGGCGTAGGTTTTGAATTTTGAAATTTGGATTAGTTCCTTAGGCTTGAATCGAGGTGCAATTCATGATTTTGATGTTTTTTGGTGTGATTTGAGGCATTGAGTAAGTCTGTGTTATGTTTTGAGATTTGTTGGTGTGATTAGACGGGGGCCCGGGGGGCCTCGGATGTGTTTTAGATTGGTTTTGGATCATTTTTTGACTAAGTTGCATTGCTGAAGGTTTCTGATTTCTTGTATTTTCGCATCTGCGAAAGAATGGTGCAGGTGCGAGTCCGCAAATAAGGATATGGGACTGTAGAAGCGAAGCTGGGCTGAGGAGGCTAGGACCACAAAAGCGGAAGCATGGGCGCAGATGCAAAATTGCATCTGCAATGTTAAAGGCGCATAAGTGCGACCGAAGATGCGGCTAGGTAACCACAGTTTGCAGTTGGCCGGATTTTTTAGTAGACCTCGTAGATGCGAGGAATGGATCACAGAATCAGCATAGCAGGTGCGACATTTTGGCCTCACACATCCGGAATCACTGGCTGGTTTATATTTCGGAGAGTTTGGCTATTTTCTCATTTTTGGAGTTGTGGAGCTCAGCTGAAGGCAATATTTTGGAGGGCTTTCCATCATAATTGAAGGGGTAAGTGATCCTTACTTGATTTTGGTGTTGGATATTGTTTACCCAAAGATTATTACACCTAACTTATATGAATTTTAGATGGGATTTGGGGGGTTTTTGGACTATTAATATGGAGAGTGAGATTTGATGATTTGAGGATCTATTTGAGGTTGGTATTGGATAAAACACATATATTTGGACTCATATCGATATGGCTGCTCGGAACTTATAAGTTTTCTCGGGTTCTAGGGTGCGGGCCCAGGGTTGACTTTGCATAATTGATTCAAGATCTTAGATTTATTGTTTGGAATTGTTCTCTTTGGTTTTTATTGATGATATACTGTTATTTTGCCTTGATTCAAGTGGTCCGAAGGTTGATTCACGCAGGAAGGGCTTCTTAGAGTACTGATTTAGCTTGCTTGAGGTAAGTATCTTACCTAAACTTGGTTGAGGCACCAGTTTCCTATGTTATTTATGATAGCTACATGCTATTGGTGGCGCACACATGTGGGGTTGGGCCCATGTGCTTGCACCGTGGTACTATTCATGATCGGGGTAGTGCTTAGGCTATGATATGCCTTGAATTGTTTCTAAGCTTAATGCTGCATCGTTTCTATTATTTGTATCCCTGTCGTGAGTTATTTGATCCATGTTTGAGGTTACATAACGGTTAATCTCTTGATTGAACCTGATAATCGCTACTTTCATGATGTATTTTCCTGATTGAGCTGTGATACAATACTTTGCACATGCATATACCTTAGCATTTCACTTATACCAGTCCAGGAGAATGAAATTTGATGTTCATTGATCATGTACATGTATTCTTGTATATCTGTTTTCTATGTGATATGGATTGGACTGGTATCCTATGACCATGCCGGGTGGATTGTGATATTAAGCTTGTGACTATGCCGGGCGGATTGTGATATTGAGCATGTGACCACACTAGGTGGATTGTGATATTGAGCTTATGACTACGCTGGGCGAATTGTGATATTAAGCTTTTGACCAGACCAGGCAAATTTTGATGTTGGTATGTGAGCTGTCTGTGCGGATGATATTATTAGCACGCGAGTTGTCCGTTCAATATGTGAGTTGTCCGTGCAGCGTTTGGATATTGATCCATCCCCCCAGGGTCATCATCTCATGTTCCTTATTGATGGTGTACACACGGTTTGAGGAAGGCTGCTCAATGGTTTGATTCGGTTATGATATTCTGAGGAAAAGCTGGCCAATGTTTAATTTAGTTATTGTATTTCATCTTTACTTGCAATTTCCTTGGTTGTTTACCTGATTTAATTGCATATCTTCTTTATATGCTGGATTTTTGAATGAGTAGAGTACGTTAAGTAATTTTGTGCACCAAGGTGGTTCCTTATTAGATTCATGACTTGATCATATTATTGTTCTGTGCTTGTTGGATTTGTGAACTATACAGGTAATTAGTGAGTATCATTTATAATTCTTGCTTGTTTTACCTTGTCAGGGTTAGTTATGATACTTGTTGAGTATATGGGTTCGGTTATAATCATACTACACTCTGCATTTAATTGTGCAGAACTAGGTGTTGGACCGAGTCAACAGTAGCTGAGGCTTGTTGCTGAGTTATCTTCGGAGAGACAAGGTAGAGCTTTATCTCGATCGCAGTCTTGGCGTCTCTTTTATTTTGTACTACATTCAGACAGTATTGTTATTTGGCATTTTAGATTTGTATTTCCATTTTAGAGCTCATGACTTTGTATTTACTAGTTCTAGGGGATTGATTGTGTATCGCCACTATTATGTTATGTTGATGGATTTAGAATTGTATTATTTTCGTCATTTTTGTTATTAAGATTCGTTATCCTTATGTAGGGCTTGCCTAGCAAGTGAGTTAGGCGTAATCATGACCTGCTGGTGGTTTTGGGTCATGTGATGTGCCGGGTAATTTCGGCACATTTTGATACTATTTGCTTAAAGTTTAACTTGCTAATTCTCATGATACTTATGTAATTTTAGTGTATTTGTATCATAACGGGTGTAAGGAACCAGAAGGACAGAAAAGAGTTCAAAAAGTTAGCTGAAGACAAGAAAAGAAGTTAAAAGAATCGCGAGTACAAGTATGCAAGTCGCAAACTGAAAATGCGAACCGCATATTCCACAGGCAGATCGCATTTTGGGACAGAACTCTAGGCCAATCTTCATGTCGAGAACGCGGTCGCAAATGCGACCGCAAAACAAGAATGCGAACCGCGAAATAGCCAGGTGCAATCACAAACACAAACAGAGTTTTGGGTGAAAATCAGAGTGGAGAATGCGATCGCATATCGCGATCGCATAATCAACATGCGAACCGCGAATCAAAATGCGATGGGAGCAAAATTTTCTGGTGGAGTTTGCGACGGATGATGATGATTTGCGGTCCACATTTCTGTTCTGCGACAGAAATGCGGTCCGCATTATTTCAACAAGGGCAAAGCTGACCGACATTCGCCTCGGGTTTTGGGCCTCTATAAATAGGTTTTATAGGGTTTTGTGAAGGGAGTCTAGTCATAACTTAGAGTACAAAGTACGGCAATTGACTATTTTGAATTCTTAGAAGCCTTTGGTGATCGAAAACCCTCTATTCTTGTAAGATAATATCAATTACTCTTCCTTGTTCTTTAATTATCAGCATGTGTAGCTAAACTCAAACGCTGAGGTTGTGAACCCTAGATGGATAGAATGTGTTGAGATTTTGATATTGAATCCAATTTTGAAGGAAGCTTGATATTTATTTATTTCTTGTTCTTCACTTAATCGTTAGTGGTTGCAAACATTAACGAAAGCCAATTAGCTCTATCTTATCTTGGAAAGGTGAGATAGAGTTTGGTAAAGTTAAATAACAAAAACTCAAGGCTTTAAACCTTGTTTAACAAAACCGCTTAGGAATAAGTAGGTTTTAATTTTGGCGCTTAATTGGTTGTTCTTAAGATCAACTCTTTTGTATTCGGGAGAATCGTAGAGAGGATACATTATCCAAATATTGGGAAATATTGGGTAGTATATTAAACATCAATTGCATATCAAGAAAGGAATTCAATATTAATATCAAGAACATTCTACTACATTAAGGGGGACACAACCTTGGTCTCTTACATTCATATTTTTAACATTCACACTATAAAAATTAGTTTTCAGTTTTCGTTTACTTATATATTCAACACTTCTTTATTCTATTTGACGTACTTGATAGAATTACGACTTAGTCAAGTATTACATTAATTAGACAATATTTTCACACCTATTCCCTGTGGAATTCGACCCCAACCTAGTTGGGTTACTATATTTGACATCGATCGCTTTCACTATTATTAAGGTGTAATTTGAGCGAATCATCATGACAAGTTGGTATTAGAGCCCTAGGTTCGTAGATTGTACAGGTAATGAGCAAGTTTAGTAGAGTTTGGAGGATCGGTGCGGAGATGTAGGTACTTATATTCAAGAGGCTTCCAAAGTGTTAGGAAAATCTTCACTTTCTTGCATTCTTGTCGTGATGATTTGTTACTTCCGAAGTTTGAACCTTTACTCTTTATTCTCTCGCAGATGGTGAGCACACGTTCATCCAGATCGGGTGAGCAGGCACCAGTACCACCAGTTAGGGCTATGAGAGGTCGAGGATGAGGTCGAGGTAGAGGCCAAGGTAGGGCTCGCACTACAGCTAGAGCAGCATATGTGGAGCCACCTATCACTTTAGTGGAGGAGCAGGTTTCGGATACTATTGAGCCGGTAGTAATTTCATATATAAAAAGAGCGGCACACTGAACACGAACCCAATATCAAAGAACTAAAGAGGAAGCTAGTCGATCATTCAACAGCAGGAATCTACCCTAGGATCCAACCTGCCAGCCTTCTTCTCTTATGATATTTCGAATAGCGAGAAAGTGAAATAATGGTCAGGTCTCCTTTACCGGGGGGTTCCCATAGAAAAGTCTTGCTCTGGCTTGCAGAATGGTTATACCATGGAAAGATTGGGGACCATCTTTCAAAAATGAAATTGGACGCATTTCTTGCATGGCCGAACTCATAGATCTTGATGTATGCCTATCTTTTACTTTTCTTAGGTGGAGCAATCCGAATTCTCGGCAGAATATAAAAGAGGACCACAGGCCTGTGTAAACACCTTAACAAACTCATGTGGACACTCCTCAGCCCGAGGACGATCTCTCAAATACACATATTGATGTTGTTTACCCGTTTTTCTTTTCTTTGCCGATTCCTCTCAATGAAATTTTCCATGTTGCACTATGTTACTTGCGGATGTATGCATGCGGTCCGGAACTAAGACACCAGTGGTACCTATTGTTATACCTGGTCTTCAGGAGGCCTTGGCTTAGATCTTGAGCATGTGCAAGAGCTTGGCTCAGGTGGGTACGATACCAGTTGCACTAGCTACCTCACAGGCTAGGGGAGGATCCCAGACTCCCGTCGCCCGTACATCAGAGCAGCTAGCTCAGGGTTATCAGACACCGTGGGTGTTACTAGTTCAGCCAATTGTTGCTACTCTAACCGAGGTTGGTCCATCTATGTCCGATGAGGAGCAGAAAAGTTTGGAGCGATTTAAGAGGCTTGATCCTCCCAACTTTATTGGAGGAGCGTCAGAGGATGCTTAGAGTTTTCTAATTGGTGTCATTGAATTCTTTGGACATCAGGTATTGTGGATATCAATGGAGTTGCCTTTACTACTTTTCAGCTGGCAGGGGCAGCCTATAGATGGTGGCAGACTTATGAGTCAGGCAGGCCAGCTGGCGCAACACTACTTATATGTCATCAGTTCTCAGTTCTCTTCATAGAGAAGTTTGTCCCACAGACTCGCATAGAGGAGTTGCGTAGGGAGTTTGAGCAGCTATGACAAGAGGGTATGACTGTGACCTAGTACAAGATAAGACTCGCAAATTTGGCACGTCATGCAATATAGTTGGTTCCCACTGAGAGGGAGAAGGTCAAGAGGTTCAATTATGTCCTAAATTATGGTCTACATTAAAGTTTGGCTCCAGAGGCAAAGACGAATGCTAGGTTTGACCAGGTTGTTGAGATTGCTAGACGTTTAGAGCATGATCACAGGTTTGAGCGAGAGGAGTGGGAGGCCAAGAGGCCCCGTGGTTTAGGTGGTTTTAGCAGTGCCTCATTAGGAGGCCAGTCATATTACAGTAGAGGTTGTCCTTTTAGTCCCGCTCGAGCAGCTTGTCATATTCTTCTCAGTTCCTAAGTTAGCCATAGTTCATATAGTGCTCGCCTAATTCAGTCATTATTTAGTGCACTACCGGCACAGAGTTCTTACCATGCTCCATCTGCATGGGGTTCCATATGCAGTTATTCGGGTTATCAGGGTCAAAAACTTTGTTAGAGGAATGGTTGTTTCGGGTGTGGAGACTTGAGTCATATCAAGAGGGATTACCCGCACTTTTGAGTAGGGTTCCACATTAAAGCTTGTCGCCTATGATTTTAGCACCTCTAGCTACACCACCTGCACAACCAGCTTGAGGTGCGTCTTAGCCAGCTCGAGGTCGCCCTAGAGGGGGAGGTCGGTCACATGTTGGTTAGACCCGTTGCTATGCATTTCCCGCCAGGCTAGAGGCAGTTACTTCTAACACCGTGATCACATGTATTAGTTAAGTGTGACAGAAGGATGCTTCAGTGTTATTCGATATTTTGTTTATCATTTGGACATGCCTCGTGATTCTTTTTATTGCTTGTTCATGTATCTACAATGGTGGGTGATTCTATTGTGGTACACCTTGTATATCGGTCGTGTTTGGTTACAATTGGGGGTCATGAGACTAGATTTAATCTCTTATTGCTCAGCACGTGTATTTTGATGTAATTTTAGGCATGGATTGGTTGTCACCATATCACGCTATTCTGGATAGTTACACTATGACTGTGACGTTGGTGATGGCGAAGTTGCCTGGATCGAAGTGAAGAGGCTCCCTGCATCATGTTCCTTGTAGAGTGGTGTCTTTTTTTGAAAGCTTAACGGATGGTTGAGAAGGGGTTTTTGGCATATTTGTGCTTTGCGAGGGATGTTAGTGCTGATACCCCTACTATCGATTCAGTTCTAGTAGTGAGGAAGTTCCTAGATGTGTTTCCTGCAGACTTGCCAGGCATATCTTTTGAATAAGATATTGATTTGGTGCCAACCACTCATTCTATCAATATTCCACCGTTTCGCATGGCGCTAGTAGAGTTGAAGGAGTTGAAAGAAGAGTTACATGAGTTGCTTGATAAGGGTTTTGTCAGGCCTAGTGTGTCACCTTGGGGTGCACCAGCACTATTTGTGAAGAAGAAAGATGGCTCTATGAGGATGTGCATTGACTACAGGCAAATGAACAAGGTTACTATCAAAAAACAAGTACCCACTACTGCGTATTGATGATTTATTAGATCAACTTCAGGGTGTTAGGATATTGTCGAAGATTGATTTGAGATCGGGGTACCATCAGTTGAAGATCCGGACTTCAAATATTCCGAAGATGGCTTTTAGGACCCGCTATAGTCACTATGAGTTTTTGGTGATGTCTTTTGGGTTGACAAATGCCCCAATAATTTTTATGCACTTGATGAACATCATATTTTAATCCTATCTTGATTCCTTTGTCATAACTTTCATTGATTATATATTGGTGTATCTCGCAGCTCGGAGGATCACGAGCAGTATTCGTGGATCGTGCTCCAGTCTTTGAGGGAGAAGAAGCTATATGCTAAATTCTCCGAGTGCGAGTTTTGGTTGGACTCAATAGCATTCTTGGCCTAAGCAATGTTCATACAGGGGATTAAGATGGACAGGAAGAAGATTGAAGCAGTTCAGAGTTGGCCCAGACCGTCTACTGCTACTGAGATCTGGAGTTTCCTTGAGTTGGCTTGTTATTATCGCCATTTTGTGGAGGGGTTTTCATCTATAGTATCATTAACTAGATTGACGCAGAAGGGTGCCCCATTTAGGTGGTGAGTGTGAGGAGAGCTTTTAGAAGCACAAGACTGCTTTGATTACAACTCCAATTTGGTTTTGCCTTCGGGATCGGGTTCTTATACAATGTATTATGATTCTTTATGGATTGACATTGGAAGTGTATTGATGCAAGAGGGCAAAGTGATTGCTTATGCTTCATGTCAGCTGAAGCCCAATGAGAAGAACTACCCACTGCACGATTTGGAGTAGCAGCCATTGTTCATGCGCTCAAGATTTGGAGGCATTATCTTTACGGCGTGTCGTGTGAGGTGTTAATGGATCACAGGAATCTCTAACACTTATTCAAGAAAAAGGATCTGAACTTGAGGCAATGGAGGTGGTTAGAGCTACTAATGGACTATGATATTACCATTCTTTGTCATCATAGAAAGCCTAATCTGGTGGCCGATTCTTTGAGTAGTAAGGCTAAGAGCATCGGGAGTCTTGCTTGTATTCCAATTAAAGAGAGACAGTTAGCATTGTATGCTCAGGTTTAGGCCAATCGGTTCGTGATGTTAGATTTTTCAAAGCCTAGCAAGGTTCTGGCTTGTGATGTTTCACCGTCGTCCTTGTTTGAGCATATCAAGGCACCTTAGTATGATGATCCCCACTTGCTTGTCCTAAGTACTTCCAAGGAGGTTACTATTGGTGATGATGGGGTATTGAGGCTACAGGGTAGGATCTGTGTTCCAAATGTGGATGGTTTGCAAGAGTTGATTCTTGGGGACGCCCATAGTTCATGGTATTCCATTCATCCGGGGGTTGTGAGATATACCATAATTTAAGCCAGCACTATTGGTGGCGGAGGATGAAAAATTATATTGTTGAGTATGTTGCTCGGTGTTTAAAGCAGAGACCCAATGGTTTACTTCAGAGGCTTGGCATTCTAGAATGGAAGTGGGAGCGTATCACCATGGATTTTGTAGTTAGGCTTCCACGAACCTTGAGGAGATTCGATGCAGTGTGGGTCATTGTGGACAGACTGACCAAGTTTGCACACTTCATTCCAGTCATGACTACCTACTCTTTAGAGTAGTTGGCTCGGATTTATATTCAGGAGATTGTTTGCTTTCTTCGTGTGCCCGTGTCTATTATCTTAGACCGAGGCATGCTGTTTACATCATATTTTTGGAGAGAACTGCAGCGCGAGTTAGGCACACAAGTCAAGCTGAGTACAACTCTTCATCCCCAAACGGACGGGCAATCCGAGCGCACAATTCAGATTTTGGAGGACATGTTACGAGCATGTGTTATTGATTTTGGAGGACCATGGGATCAATTTCTACCTGTATCAGAGTTAGACTACAACAACAACTTTTAGTGATGTATCTAGATGGCACTTTATGAGGCCTTATATGGGAGGCGATGTCGTTCTGTGGTTGTTCGGTTTGAGCCTGGGGAGGCTAAGTTGTTGGGCACTGATTTGGTCCGTGATGCTTTGGAGAAGGTGAAGTTGTTTCAGGAGAGACTTTGTACAGCATAGTCCAGGCAAAAGAGTTATGCTGATAGGAATGCTCGTGATGTTGCATATATGGTGGGTGAGAAGGTCTACTTAGAAAATCGCCCATGAAGGGTGTGATAAGGTTCGGGAGGAAGGGCAAGTTGAGCCCTAGGTATATCAGTCTGTTTGAGGTGTTTGAGAGAGTGGGGGAGGTGGCCTACATACTTTCCTTGCGATCTAGCCTATCAGGAGTTCACCTAGTATTTTATGTTTCTATGCTCCGAAAGTATTATGGAGATCCTTCACATGTGTTGGACTTCACTACGGTGCAGTTGGATGAGGATTTGATTTATGATGTGGAGCCGGTGGCCATTTTGGATCGGCAGGTTCGAAAGTTGAGGTTGAAGAATATAGCATCAGTGAAGATTCACTAGATACAGAGCAGATATGCTCACCTTTTTGAGACCCCAGGTATGATTCTAGACTCATTCAAGGACGAACGTTTGTTTGAGATGGGGGATTGTAACGGCCCAACCAGCCGTTTTGAGTATTTTAGCCTTGTTTCTATTTTTGATGCTTTACATATGTGTATTTATGATTTCGCTACTTGCTTGGGTGGTTGGTTTTGTTTTGGGAGGTTTTGGATTGAATTGAGATACTTAGTCCAAAGGTTGGATGCTTAAGTTGTAAGAGTAGACGTGAGTTTGACTTTTTTATAGATGACACCAAAATGGTGTTTTGATGGTTTCAATAGTTTCGTATAGTGATTTTGGACTTAGGGGTATGTTTGGATTTGGATTTTGAGATTTCTAGGTCATATTGGTTCTAATTGACAAAAGTTGGAAAGTTGAAGGTTGGAAGGTTGATTGGTTTGAACGGGAGTTGACTTTGTTGATATCGGGTTTGGATTTTGGTTCTGGGAGCAGGAATAGGTCCATTATGTCATTTGGGACTTGCATGCAGAATTTGAGGTTATTCGGAGTTGTTTAGGCATGTTCGGCGTAAGTTTTGAATTTGAAAATTTGGATTAGTTCCTTAGGCTCTAACCGAGGTGCGTGTGGTTTTTATGTCGTTCTATATGATTTGAGGCCTCGAGTAAATCTGTGTCATTTTTTGGGATTGGTTGCTATTATTAGATGGGGTCCGGGGGTCCTCAGGCGTGTTTCAGATTTAATTCGGATCATATTTGGATTAAGTTGCATTGCTGAAGGTTTATGATTTCATGTGTTTTCGCACATCCGTAGGAAGGGCCACAGGTGCGAGTCGCAAATGCGGACATGGCACTGTAGAAGCAAAGCTGGGTTGAGGAGGCTAGGACCACAAAAGCTGAAATGTGGGTGTAGATGCGAAATCACATCTGCAATGTTGAAGGCTTAGAAGCGCGACTTGAGATGCGGTTAGGTGACCGTAAGTGCGGTTGGTCGAATTTTTTAATGGACCTTGCAGATGCGAGGAATGGATTGCAAAACCGGTGTTTCAGGTGCCACATTTTAGCCCACAGATGCACAATCACTGGCAGGTTTTATATTTCAAAGGGTTTGGTTTATTTTCTCATTTTTGGAGTTGTGGAGCTTAGTTGGAGGCGAACTTTGGAGGACTTTTCATCACAATTGAAGGAGTAAGTGATCCTTACTTGATTTTGGTGTTGGATATTCTTTACCCATAGATTATTACACTCGAATTTCTATGAATTAAAGGTGGAACTTTGAGGTTTTTGGACTATGAATTTAGAGAGTGAGATGTCACAATTTGAGGGTTGATTTGAGGTTGGAATTGGATGAAGCACATGTATTGTGGACTCGTATCATAATGGGTGTCCGGAATTTGTGAATTTTGCCGAGTTAGGAGATGTGGGCCTAGGTTTGACTTTTTGGGTTGACTTTGCATAATTGATTCAAGATCTGAGCTTTATTATTTGGAATTATTATTTATGGCTTTATTGATGATATTAAGTTATTTTGGCTAGATTCGAGCCGTTCGGAGATTAATTAACCCGGGAAGGGCTCTTAGGGTATTGATTTAGCTTGCTTGAGGTAAGTATTTCACCTAAACTTGGTTGAGGCACTAGTTTTTTGAGTTATTTGTGATAGTTATGTGCTATGGGTGGCGCACATGTGTGGGGTTGAGCTCGTGTGCGCACTAGGGTATTATTTATGCTCGGGATAGTGATTAAGCTATGATATGCCATGAGTGGGATGCTAATCTTAATGATGCAGTGTTTAGTATATTTGTACCCTTGTTTTGAGCTATTTGACCCATGTTTGAGGTTACATAGAGGTTAATCTCCTGATTGAACCTGATAATCGCTACTTTCGTAATGTATTTGGTTGATTAAGCTGTGATAATAAACTTTATTCATGCATACACCTTAGCATGTCACTTATTCCAGTCTAGGAGTATGAAATTTGATGTTCATTAATCATGTACATGTATTCTTGTATATCTGTTTCTGTGTGATATGGATTGACTGGTAGCCTGTGACCACACTAGGTGGATTGTGATAATTGAGCCAATGACCATGCTAGGTGGATTGTGATATTGAGCCTGTGATCACGCCAGACAGATTGTGATATTGGCACGTGAGTTGTCCGTGCAACACGTGAGTTATCCGTGCAAATTCGAGATATGGATATATTGGCACGTGGTTCTCCGTGCGGTTGATATTATTAGAAGGCACGTTGTTCGTGCAGCGTGTGGATATAGATCCATCCCCTTATGGTCACCTTCATATTTTCTTTCTTGATGGTGTACACGCGGTTTGAGGAAAGCTGATCAGTGGTTTGGTTCAATTATTGAGATTCTAAGGAAAAGCTATACAATGTTTGATTTGGTTATTGTATTTCATCTTACTTGCAATTTCCTTGGTTTCTTACCTGATTTAATTGCATATCTTCTTTATTTCACAAAATAGAGTACATTAAGTAATTTTGTGCACCAAGGTGGTTCCTTCAGTTATTCATGACTTGATCATATTATTGTTTTGTACTTGTTGGGTTTTTGAACTGTACAGGTGATTAGCGCATATCATTTATAATTCTTGCTTCTTTTACTTCGTCGAGGTTAGCTATGATAGTTGCTGAGTACATGGGGACAATTGTACTCATACTATGCTCTCCACTTAATTGTGCAGATCTAGGTGTTGGACCGAGTCACCAGTAGCAGAGGCTTGTTGCTAAGTTATCTTTGGAGAGACGAGGTAAGCTGCATCTCGACCGCAGTCTTGGCGTCTCTTTTCATTTTGTACTATTCTCTTTCAGTCTAACTGTATTATTATTTGTCATTTCAGACTTGTATTTCCGTTCTAGAGCTTAAGACTTTTTATTTACCAGTTCTAGGGGATTGATTATGTATGGACGCTATTATATTATGTTTATGGATTTAGACTTGTATTATTTTCATCATTTCTGTTATTATGATTCTTTATTGTTATGTTCGACTTGCCTAGCATGTGCGTTAGGCGCCATCACGACCAGTTGGTGGTTTTGGGTCGTGACAAGTTGGTATCAGAGTCCTAGGTTCGTAGGTTCTACGGGTCATTAGCAAGTTTAGTAGAGTCTGAAGGATCAGTACGGAGACGTATGTACTTATGTTCGAGAGGCTACCGAACTGTTAGGAAAAACTTCACTTTCTTGCATTCATTTTGTGCAGATTTGTTATTTCCGAAGTTTGAACTTTTACTCTTCTATTCTCTCACAGATGGTGAGGAAACATTTGGATCGGGAGATTAGTCACTAGTACCACCAGTCAGGGCCGCGAGAGGCTGGGGCTGAGGTAGACGCCGAGATGGGGCCACGCTACAGCTAGAGCAACACCTGTGGAGCCACCAGTCAGTCCAGTGGAGAAGCAGGTTCCACATACTGTTGAGCTGGTAAGACCAACTAAGACACCGGCAGTACCTTTTGTTATACCTGGTCTTCAGGAGGCCTTGGCTCAGATCTGGAGCGTGTGCACGAGCTTGGCTCAGGCGGGTATGATACCAGTTTCACCAGCTACCTCACAGGCTGGGAGAGGAGCCTAGACTCCCGATGCTCGTACATCGGGGCAACTAGCTTAGGGTTATCAAACACTAGGGGTGTTACCAGTTTAGCCAGTTGTTGTTGCTCGGGCCGAGGTTGGTCCATCTATGTCCGATGAGGTGCAGAAGAGGCAGGAATGATTTAATAGGCTTGGTCCTCTCGAGTTTAGTGGTGGAGAGTCAGAGGATGCTTAGAGTTTTCTGGATCAGTGTCATCGGATTCTTCGCACTAGGGGTACTGTGGATATCAGTGGTGTTGCCTTTTAACTTTTCAACTAACAGGGTAGCCTACAGATGGTGGCATATTAATGAGTCAGGCAGGCCAGCTGGCGCAACACCACTTATATGGCATCAGTTCTTAGCTTTCTTCTTAGAGAACTTTGTCCCACATGCTTGTAGAGAGGAGCTGCGTAGGAAGTTTGATATGCTACACCAGGAGGGTAAGACTGTGACCCAGTACGAGATGAGATTTGCATATTTGGCACGCCATGCAGTATGGTTGGTTCCCACTGAGGGGGAGAAGATCAGGAAGTTCATTGATGGCCTCAACTATGGTCTACGTTACAGTTTTGCTCGAGAGGCAAAGACAAATGCTAGGCTTGACTAGGTGGTTGATATTGCTAGACGTTTGGAGCATGTTCCCAGGCTTGAGCGAGAGGATCGGGAGGTTCCACATACAGTTATTCGGGTTATTAGGGTCAGAAACTTTGTCAGAGGAATGATTGTTTTAAGTGTAGAGACCTGAGTCATCTCAAGAGGGATTACCCCAGACTTCTGAGTAAGGTTCCATACTAGAGCTTGCATCGTGTGATTTCTGCACCGGTAGCTACACCACCCGCACATCTAGCTAGGGGTGAGGCTCAGTCAGCTCGAGGTACCCCTAGATGGGGAGGTCGATCAGGCAGTGGTCAGGCCCACTGTATGCATTTCCCGCCAGGCCAGAGTCAGTTGCTTCCAATGCCTAGATCACATGCATTTTTTCAGTGTGCCACATGGATGTTTTAGTGTTATTTGACCTTTGTTTCACTTGCTCTAATTTGTCATCCTATTTTGCTCGGTTATTTAGACATGACTCGTGATTCTTTAGATATACATGCTAATGTATCTACATCGGTGGGTGATTCTATTGTGGTAGACCATGTATATCGGTCGTGTGTGGTTATCATTGGGGGTCACGAGACTAGAATTGATCTCTTATTGCTCAGCATGGTGGATTTTGATGTAATTTTGGGCATGGATTAGTTGTCTTCATATCATGCTATTCTTGATTGTCACACTAAGACCGTGATTTTGGTGATGCCAGGGTTGCGAGGTTGGAATGGAGAGGCTCCCTAGATCATGTTCCTAGTAGTTTTTTCAAAAAGCTCAATGGATGGTTTTGAAGGAGTGCTTGGCATATTTGGCCTTTGTGAGGGATGTTAGTGCTGATACTCCTACTGTTGAGTCAGTTCCAGTTGTGAGGGAGTTCCCAGATATGTTTCATGCGGATATTGATTTTGGTATTTATTTAGTGCTTGGCACTTAACCCTTCTCTATTCCACCGTATCACATGGCACTAGCTGAGTTAAAGGAGTTGAAAGAATAATTACAGGAGTTGCTTGATAAGGGTTTCATCAGGTCTAGTGTGTCACCTTGTGGTGCACTGGCACTATTAGTGATGAAGAAAGATGGCTCTAAAGGATGTGCATTGACTACAAACAGTTGAACAAGGTTACTATCAAGAACAAGTACTCACTACCACATATTGATGGTTTATTTGATCAGCTTTAGGGTGCTAAGGTATTCTCGAAGATTGATTTGAGATCGGGGTACCATCGGCTGAAGATCCAAGCTTCAGATATTTTGAAGATGACTTTCAAGACCCGTTATGGTCACTATGAGTTTCCAGTGATGTCTTTTGGGATGACAAATGCCCTAGCAGCTTTTATGCACTTGATGAACCCTATATTGATTCCTTCGTCATAGTTTTCATTGATGATATATTGGTGTATTCACGCAGCCGGGAGGATCACGAGTAACATTTGAGGATCGTGCTCCAAACTTTGAGAGAGAAGAAGCTATATGCTAAATTCTCCAAGTGCGAGTTTTGGTTAGAATCGGTGGCATTCTTGGGCCACGTGGTGTCCAGTGAGGGTATTAAGGTGGATCGGAAGAAGATTGAGGCAGTTTAGAGTTTGCCAAGACTGTCTACAACTACTGAGATCCGGAGTTTCCTTGGGTTTGCTTGGTATTATCGCCATTTTGTGGAGGGGTTTTTGTTTATAGAAACCCCATTGACTAGATTGACGTAGAAGGGTGCCCCATTTAGGTGGTCTGATGAGTGTGAGGAGAGCTTTCAGAAGCTCAAGATTGCTTAACTACAGCTCTAGTTTTGGTTTTGCCTTCGGGGTCACGTTCTTATATAGTCTATTGTGATGCTTCACGGATTGACATTGGAAGTGTGTTGATTCAGGAGGATAGAGTGATTGCCTATGCTTCGTGTTAGCTTAAGCCCCATGAGAAGAACTAACCAATGCACGATTTGGAGTTACCACCATTGTATATGTGCTTAAGATTTTGATGCATTATCTTTATGGAGTGTCATGTGAGGTGTTCATGAATCACAGGAGTCTCCAACACTTATTCAAGCAAAAGTATATGAACTTGAGGTAACAGAGGTGGTTAGATCTACAAAAGGACTATGATATTACTATTCTTTATCATTTGGGAAAGGCCAATGTGGTGGCCGATGCTTTGAGTATGAAGGCTGAGAGCATGGTGTCTCTTGCTTGTATTCCCTTGGGGAAATACCGTTAGCATTGGATGTTCAGGCTTTGGGCAACTGATTCATGGGGTTGGATATTTCGGAGCATAGCAGGGTTTTTGAGTGTCCTGTATCACCGTCATCCTTGTTTGGCGTATCAAGGCGCGTCAGTAAGATGATGCCTACTTGCTTGTTCTAAGGTACATGGTACAAATAACGGTAACCTCCTTAGCATTATTTCATGTTTCTATGTTTTAGAAGTATTATGGGGATCCACCACATGTCTTGGACTTTAGCACGGTGCAATATGATGAGCATTTGACTTATGATGTGGAGTCGGTGGAAATTTTGGATCGGTAGGTTCGAAAGTTGAGGTCGAAGAACATAGCATCGGTGAAGGTTCACTAGAGAGGTCAACCGGTCAAGGAGGCTATGTGGGAGACCGAGCAGGAGATATGGAGCAAATATCCTCACTTTTTTGAGACACCAGGTATGATTCTAGACTTGTTCAAGGACGACCATTTGTTTAAGAGGGGGAGAATGTAATGACCCGATCGATTGTTTTAAGTATTTTAGCCTCGTTCCCCAATTTGATGCTTTACATATGTGTATTTATAATTGCGGGACTTGCCAGGGTGGTTGGTTTGGTTTCGGAGAAGATTTGGATAGAATTGGGACACTTAGTCCCAAGGTTGGATGCTTAAGTTGGAAGAGTTGACCGGAGTTTGACTTTTCTATAGACAACTCCGCAATGTTATTTTGATGATCCCAACAGCTTCGTATGGTGATTTGGACTTAGGCGTATGTCCGGATTTGGATTTGGAGGTTCATAGGTCATTTTTGTTCTAATTGGCATAGTTGAAAAGTTGAAGGTTGAAAGGTTGGTAGGTCTGATCGGGAGTTGACTTTATTGATATCGGGTTCAGATTTTAATTCCGGGAGTTGGGATAGGTCCATTGTGTCAATTGAAACTTGCATGGAAAATTTGAGGTCATTCCTTGTTGTGTAGGCATGTTCGGTGAAAGTTTTGAATTTAGAAATTCTTTATGCTTGAATCGAGGTGCGATTCATCATTTGATGTTGTATGGTGTGGTTTGAGACCTCGAGTAAGTCTGTGTTATTTTTTGGGATTGTTTGGTGTGATTAAATGGGGTCCAAAGGGCCTCGACTGTGCTTCTGATTGATTTCAGTTTTTTGACTAAGTTGCATTATTGATGGTTTATGATTTTTTTTTTTTTTTTTTTGCACCTACGAAGGATGTTCAGCAGGTGCGAGTTTGAAAACGCAGACATAGAGCCGTAAAAGTGAAGTTGGACCGAGGAGTCTAGGACCGCAAAAGCGGAAGCATGGGCGCAGATGCTAAATCACATTCGCGATGTTGAAGGTGCAGAAGCGCGACCGCAATTGCGGGTAGGCGGCCCCATGTGCTGTTGGTCAGATTTTTTAGTGGACCCTCCAGATGCGAGGAATGGACCCAGAAGCGGCGTAGGGTTTGGCTATTTTCTCATTTTTGGAGTTGTGGAGCTTGTTTGAAGGCGATTTTTGGAGGGCTTTTCATCACAATTGAAGGGGTCAGTGATCCTTACATGATATTGGAGTGTGATATTGTTTACCTATAGATTATTATCCCTAATTTTAATGAACTAAAGAAGGGATTTGGGGGGGGGGGGGTTTGGACTAAAATCTTGGAGAGTGTGGTTTGATGATTTGATTGTCAATTTGAAGTTGGAATTGGATAAAACACATATATTTGGACTCTTATCAGAATGGTGTTCGGAATTTGTTAGTTTTGTCGAGTTCCAAGGTGCGTGCCGGGGGTTGACGTTTTGGGTTGACATTGCATACTTGATTCAAGATCTTATTTTTATTATTTGTAATTGTTTCATATGGGTTTTATTGATGATAGTAAGTTATTTTTGTTAATATTCGAGTCGTCCGGAGGTTGATTCACGCGGGAAGGGCTTCTTAGAGGACCTGACTTGGCTTGCTTGAAGTAAGTATCGTACCTAAACTTGGTTGAAAAACTAGTTGCCTGAGTTATTTGTGATAGCTAGATGCCGTGAATTGGTTGCTAAGCTTAATTTTGCGGTGTTTCTTTTATTTGTACCCCTGTTGTGAGCTATTTTAGACATGTTTGAGGTTACATAGAGGTTAATCTCCTAATTGAACCTTCATAATCTCTACTTTCGTGATGTATTTGCTTGATTGAGTGGTGATAGCACACTTTGCACTTGCATACACCTTAGCATGCCACTTATACCAGTCCATGAGTATGGAATTCGATGTTCATTGATCATGTACATGTATTCTTATATATCAATTTTGTCACGCCCCAAACCTGGGGAGGCATGGCCGGTACTCGGAGCCATATTTGGCCCGAGCGTACCACTTAGTAACTGTGAACTCTGGAGGGGTAACCTCAACTTAGGCCGACGAGTCCTACCTGCAATCTGACTATACTAATCAAGGCCGATGAAGCCACCATGAATGTGTGCAACAAGCCATACCAAACTAACATGTACACATGGCTGGAAAGGACACAATACTAATATACAAAATATACAGGACTCGTCTACAAGCCTCTAGAGATAATTGAACTGTATCATGGTCGGGATAGGGCCTCGACCTACAAATCAAACTTGTATATATAAAATGAACTCCAAGGTCTAGACCTAGTAACTCCGAGGAAGTGGAGCATACCAACCAAGTGGATGTTTGAGTCTATATGCTGGGAAGATCTATCCAGTTGCCTATCAGGACCTGCAGGTATGAAATGCAATTTCCCCAGCAAAAGGGACATCGGTATGAAATAATGTACCGAGTATGTAAGGCAACAGAATAGCTGAAAGCTGAAACTGAACTGATAATATAATAACTAGCAGTAACTAGGAGTCAAAGATGATCTGAAGATATGCTTACCTGCTGATATTTAGTCCACTCTCTCAATATAGTATGTAAAATAGATATCCGGCCCTATAACGCTCGGTGCATATAACTATTCTGTCGTAGTAGGCTCGCTCATAGGCGCTCGACCACAGTAGGCTCGGTATATAACTTACCATCTGATCAGAGGTTGCCCAATAGGGGCCTACCCACTGATTATAGCTCGATGGTAGTGAAAATACTGTAATATTGCACACACACACACACACACACACACACACACACATATATATATATATATATATATATAGAGAGAGAGAGATAGAGAGAGACAGAGAGAGAGACCCTCTGCTCTCTTGACTGGAAAAAGACAATACTAACCGAATATAAAGTCCCGATAAGGGAGAATACGATAACTTATGAGACTAGGATAATGTACATAAATTCAGAAATACGAACTTCTCTTTTATGTCTCGTTATCAAACGCATGTAGTTGTGAGAATCATGCCAAAATGAAGAAAAGGTTTAGAATTAACATACCTTATTACATTCTGTCAAATAACTATGTTGAACTCGTCTCGTCGCACTTCAATCTACGACAATGATAATAAATCTATCGTCAAGCTACGAAAGATGCCACTATCATACAACGAACGACAAGTTTATTTTATATTAAAACAGGCAGCATCTCCCCTGTTTTCTTGCTTTACCAAGTCATAAACCAACAAGAAGTCATACAACCTTCACCTATGTACTTTAAGAACCATAACACAAATCAAGCTACACAACAACATGTGCATAAACATCACCAACAAAACTACTATTTAACACAACAAACGGCAAGCTCGGATCGAATCCCTTTGGAACCCTTCAATAAAGTCACGCATTCATTAACTTAAAAACATATCCAGCATGATATTAAGTACAATGGGAGTATTATAACCTCCTATTAATCTCCTAATTCACCTCAAACAGCTCAACAATCCAAGAACAACAACAAGTACAACTTTCCATTGATATGTTGTCCTTTCTCTTCATATTCACAGTAGCAACAACAAGTTCGACATGTAAAAAATATATTTATAATAACAACATCATAATAAATTCATTTTCCAAGGTTTCCGATCATTTAAAGTTCATGGAAACAACCTTTCCAAAATAGTCCATTAAAAACAATAACATCTCAAACTATTTCCAGTCTCCTCTTGTAGTATTATGCTCAATAATGCAACCAACATACAAACAACATCACGTACATGTAGTAGGCTGTTATAATCACCTTAACCAGTAGAAAAAACACGAAATTTCAGTGAAACACAGCCCCCAACTATCCTCAATGACACCACAACACTATAGGTGTTGTATTCTCCTCTTGAATCAACTTTTCGTGTTCAAGTTGGTGTGTAAACACTTATAGTTCGCCATGAACTCCAATATATATGAAGAAGGGACTGATTTATACCTTTATCAACAAGAAAAAAATGAAACTGGAGGTTACTTAACTTTTAAGAATCCTCCAAAATAGCTACAAGATGAAGAACTCGATCTAGCAAGCACCACTGGATTTCTAGCGTTGGATTCATGTTTTTTATCTTTGATTTTCACTCTAGAATTATGGAGGCTGATTTGAGAGGGTTTTGGAAGAGTCTACGGTCTGGTTGGGTCGAATCAATGAACCCAAATGAGCCTTACCCCGATCTTTAAAGGTTGGAAAATCACCCACCGCCAAAGTGGGTCCCATTGGGAGCTGCTTGCGCGGTCTCGCAAAAACGTAAATATCTCTCTATTTCAATGTCCTATCGATGAACGGTTTAATGTGTTAGAAACTAGACTCGTAGATATTTAATTTTTTAGGTGGATCATCTTGTAATTCCAAATATATTTAGAAAAAAGGTCTGCTACATTTGACCTAATTTTTAGCACATTATGAATGTAACTTGTGATGACCTTTGCCAACGTTTGTTCTCCAACTCGCTTGACTTCAAAACATAACACACGAATATCATACGACTAAATTAACTCATATAATAACCTCTTTATCATGTTAATTACCCTAGTCTCACCCCAAAAGTACATGTTATAACATTCCCAACTTGTCGACCTTCGACGAAACTTATTTTCTTCAATTTATTTACCTTCTAAACTTTCCAACCCTCTTGGTTCTTGTTATCCATGATCATAAATATTTGCAACCTCCAAGGTAAAACGATTAACTTACTCTATATACTTTCTAAGATGATCTCATTTCAGAGCTCAAATCAATTGACTTACGACGTCCTATTACGTACGAAAACTTGGAGTGTATCATCATTCACCCCCTTTGTAATATTCATTCTCGAATGTTGACTGATGCGCTTATCAGTCTCATAATCCATAGCTCTTACGAATACTTTAATACTGTCCTTGCCATCAAGGCAACTATTCCGTGAATAAATCCAAAGGCTAGGGCATTTCCCCCTTTAGGCCACTTTTTCACACCACGACTTGTGGCCGGAGTTCTTCCAATCTCGTAACTGTTGCTACCTTCTGTCATACACCCTGTACGATTTTGTCCTTGTATGTGCTCCTATGCGACTCTTCTCTCCTTTTTCCTTCAGCTTTTAGCCAATCTCTAGGCCTCACTTTGTGAATATATACAAAACTATGAAAAGCTGTCCCTCTGGGCATCTATAAGTGTACTCAAGTTCTTCGCTCAGTACTTTTTCGAACTTACGACTATTTGTTATATGTTGTTTCATAGCCTCGGTTATCTATCTTTATGATTCTACTGTATCTAAGTGGGTCAGACTATACCATAACACTTACTTCGATTTATTATT
Organism: Nicotiana obtusifolia; assembly: GCA_002018475.1. Lineage (NCBI taxonomy): Eukaryota > Viridiplantae > Streptophyta > Magnoliopsida > Solanales > Solanaceae > Nicotiana > Nicotiana obtusifolia. The sequence goes on from MCJB01030671.1 coordinate 92,300, forward strand.
ACCGAGGTCTGCTACCCAACTCCAAGTTACTCTCTCACTGCTTATCCTATATGTATAAATCTAAGTTCTTTTAATGCTTCCTTATTACTGTTCATCTAAAGAATGGCATCCTAATCTCCTCTCATACCTTGAAACTTTTATCCATCTATTCTTGATTCACCTTAATGTTGATCTATAATCTACTACTGATAACTTGAAACCTCTTACGTAATAGCATGATATTTATTGGACTGGTAGCCTGTGACCAGGCCACGCGGATTGTGATATTGAACTTGTGACCACTCAGCGTAGATTTGTATATTGAGCATGTGACCAAGCTGGGATGATTGTCATATTAACCATGTGATCATGCCAGGAAGATTGTGATATTGAGACTATGATCATGTCGGGCAGATTGTTATATTGGCATCTGAGCTGTCCATGCGGATCCGAAATATTGATATTATTAGCAAGTGAGTTGTCCGTGTAGCACATGAGTTGTCTGTGCCGCGTGTGGGTATGGATCCACCCCCCTAAGGCCACCCTCTCATATTCCTTCTTGATGGTGTACATGCTATTTGAGGAAAGCTGATCAGTGGTTTGGTTCGATTATTGAGATTCTGAGGAAAAAATGGCTAGTGTTTGACTTGTTTATTGTATTCATATTTATTGCAATTTCCTTGGTTATTTATCTGATTTAATTGCATATCTTCTTTATATGCTAGATTGTTGACTGAGCAGAGTACGTTAAGTAATTTTTTTGCACCAAGATGGTTCCTTCTATGATTCATAACTTGATCGTATTATTGTTCTGTACTTATTGAAGTTGTGAACTGTGCATGTGGCTAGCGTGTATCATTTATTATTCTTGCTTCTTTTACCTCGCCGATGTTAGTTATGATACTTGCTGAGTACATGGGGTTGGTTGTACTCATACTACAATCTGCACTTAATTTTGCAAATTCAGGTGTTGGATTGAGCCACCAGTAGATGAGGCTTGTTACTGATTTATCTTCGGAGTGACGAGGTAGAGTTGCATCTCAACCGCAGTCTAGGTGTCTTTTTTCATTTTGTACTATTGTCGTTCATTCTGACAATATTGTTATTTGGCATTCCAGACCTGTATTTATGTTTTATAGCTCATGACTCTGTATTTACCAGTGCTAGGTGATTAATTATGTATCAACGCTATTATGTTATGTTGATGGCTTTAGACTTGTGTTATTTTTGTCATCTCTGTTATTACGATTCGTTATTGTTATGTTCAGCTTGACTAGTAGTGTGTTAGGCGCCATCACAATCGGTTGGTGGTTTCTGATCATGACATAAGAGATGGCAATAAGTACAACTAAAATCTCACAGCTCACACAGTGCACATAGCTCACTCAGGACGGTTCCGACCTGACTTCAAGTTAAAGCAACTAGCACTGTCATCGTATAATGTATCACATGGGAAGTAACCACAGGATTCAAGAGATGAACCTATGCGTCAAAGATAGCCTCATATATTCTCAAGGCATATAATCACAAAAGTCAGGAAAAAAGTACTCAGCACAAATACTTTAGACCTAAACCCCGATATAAAATCTATCAATTAGCATAGATATTTAAGACCTTCCAATGCCACTAGTCAGTTCTGAAAGAAAAAAAGAAAGTCTTTTTGAATTTTTCTTTAGACTTCAAATCCTCAAGAAAATTGTCTAGGAAGTTCATAATTAGGAAAAGTTTAAATATTTTGAAGATTCTATATAAAAAAATTACTACCTTATTCAAAGAGTCATCCCTTGAAAAAGAATCATGGCCATAAAAAACCGAAGGGGAATTATTCCTACCGATTTATTTTTTAAGTTTTTTAATTTTTGTCAATAACCATAAAATGGCACAACTAAAATAGCATAAAAAATCAATCAGACATTCTTCCTACCCCATTCATAAAATTGTACTTTATCCCCGATGTACACTATAAAAAACATGAGGATAAAAAAAACTCTGTGGTAGGCCAAAGGTCGATGCATTAGCAGCTCATAGGATACTTGGACTTCTCTCGAACTCGATCTTGTATGCGGGCACCCCACACTTAGTTTTCAATTGTCCAGCTTGCTTTTGCTTCTCTCCAATAGGTTTACTTCTCATGACTCTACTCCAACAAAATCAACAATAATACTACAAAAATAACATTATAAAAAATAAAAATAACAATTAAAAAAAAAAAAGCAATAAAGTTGGGTTTCCTTCTAACAAGCGCATGATTTAATGTCGCGGCCCAACGTAGATCAGTTTTTGCCTCCATCTCGAGGTTATGAATTGGATCCTAATTTTTACTATGCTCTATAATTATATTCTTGGGGCAATACAAATTATAGAGAGTCAAAAATCAAATAATTTCTTATGTACCTTTTGGCTTTCAGTTGACGTGTGTCATCTTTCCTAGACGGCCTTGAATATTCAAAATATACGGCTCATTTACCTCTTCCCTTGACTCAATTTTATGCTCATAAGAATTCATTCTTATTTTACTATCCGAATACAATGTAGACACATGTTTAGAATGAGGTCCAATGTGCTCAAATATATGAACTTCAAGATCTTCAACATCCTCGATACCAATCAGACTAGAGTCAACTAAATTTGTATTCTCAATGACCTTCACTGACTCTAGTATCACTTCTTCAACATCGACATTATGAAATTATAATTGGTTAGATTATTGGTGTTCTACTCTGACCTCTTTCAGTAGCACCTTAATTTATGCCTCTAGTTCACACTCTTTTTTGCTACTATCCACAATATTAGCTTGTTGAACTTTTAAAGCTTCAACCAGTTGACTCACTCTCAAAGTTGCGCATAGTTGCCTCTTGCCTTTGTATCTGCAGCTATTTCTTATTATTTTGTTCCACAAGACATATTAACATATCCTTGATCTCCTTCAGGTCAGCATCCCTTGGTTCTTTCTTCCTATTAACTTCACAAGAAAAAGTAGATCCATCATAATAAGTGATTGGGGAGTGATAAGAAATACCGCATAACCATAAAAGTGACCATCTTTGACTACCACATATATTTCACACATTAGATTGAGTTGGTGGATAAAACTCGCTCACAGGTATATTTTGATAATTTTGCCACAAGTGATTTCCTGCACGATATGCATAAGGAATATCAAAGGTAGAATTACCAACATAAAACTCCCATAATTCTAAGAGACCATGTTTCTCAAACCAACAACATAAATAGTACAAAATAAAAATAAAAAAAACCAAAGAAAGTTCAAACTTGAAACCGAGAAATATTTATAATTACAATTAAATTGTTAATTCTCCAGTGATGTTTGGCTATAATTTTATATTTTATGACATTACTTGCTTCACATTTTGAGGTTTAATTATGATCTGTGTGGCGTTTGAGCTCAATTGAGTTGATTTTATTTGTAATAACATTTGATTATAAAGTGGAGAGGAAGTTGCACGAAGAGGTATCAAAAACAATGAAGTAGAGCACGAAAAGAACGACGATGCTAGGTCGCGAAACTGCTGTGCCTTAGACGATGCTAGGCCGCGTAATTGTTGTGCTTCAGATGGCGCCCCACTTTGTCTAGGACGCCAACTATGGTTCTTCCCATATGTTCCACTTTAGAATTTTGGTATCTCAAACAACGCCTAGCAAAGAAAACACGACGCCTCAGAGGGTGCTTCACTCTGTTGCATCTTACTTCAAGAGTAGTTAGTGTTCTTGTTGGTTTTAGACTTGGACACTTGGACCTACCCTATAAATATCCCATAAATTCATTTTTTAGGGGGTTGGACTTATTTTTGAGGCAACAAAGACTATCAAAACACGTTATGGAGCATAGAATGGGGTTATGGGTAGTTCTTGATATTATTGATGAGATTGCTTGATTATGTCATATTGATTTGTTTATGTAATCTTGTTCTTAGTTATTTTACTACATAGATAACATTAGAATACTATCTACAAATCTATAGTTGAACTCCAAAGTGTAAACTGTTGATTGCATACAAAAGCAAATACAGTAGGTTGTCGAATCGAGGCATCAGAGAATAGATTCGCGATTAGGATAGACATACTCTAATTGCCTTACTTGATTATTCTTGCAGGAATTACACATGCGCTCTACTTGATTCGGATTCTATAGACGTATAGTATTAGGTTGGCTTGAATAGGCGAGCGAGGCGTCAAAAGAACCTTGTGAGCAATATAAACCCTATTAATCAAAAAATCATATAATTAAGTAGTTAATCCAACCAGAAAACTTAACAAGATAGACATTAATCGCATAACCTCGAAAATTCCAGTTTCATTGAATTTGCTCCAAAGTTATTTGTGTGCTCTATTTACATTTGTGTCTCGTTTCTTACTAATTTATGTAGAAATCTTAGTTAAGTAAAATCACAATCATCTCTCGAAAAATCATTCGAACGAATATTTCATAACTAGCTTGGTTTAGTCGATAGTTAAAAATATGTACGCGTGGGAATAATACTTTCTTATCACTTTATTACTTGTCGACCCCATATACTTGCATGTGCATTTGGACCCAACAAGGTTTTGGCGCCATTGTTAGGGACTTAAAAATTAGCTATTATTGTGAAATAAGCTTTTGTTCGTTATTTTAAGCTTTAATTTTTTTCCTTACTGTTTCTACCTTTACAAGAGTTCGCTATTGAATGCTTTGGAGAAGTGGAAGTCTTAACGGCCTTCGTCCTTATGATCCATGTTAAAAATAAACTTTTCACAAGTTAAGGAGGAAAGTCGAAGCTAGAGCTAGAACTGAAGAGTTGGCATCGTAGACCAACAACAGCAAATAGAGATGGCAGCAAACGACGAGCGACTAGTGATAGAGGCCGCAAGGCCAAATCTCGCTAACGTGAATCAAGCTAACGGAAATCCGAATATTACTGGTATCTTTAGGCTTAAACATTACAGGGTGCAACTGAATCAGTCCACAAGGCAATTTGTGGGTCTCTCTCATGAAGATTCGCCCGGCACATACAGAACTTTCTACAAATTACAGATGCTTACAACTATACGAGTCCAAGGATTACGTCAGACTAATACCACTTCCCTCTTTTCAGTGCTGGGTGAAGCCATATAATGGTCGCAGAAGGAGCCCACTAACTTAATCAGAACTTGAGATGATTTAGCTCGGAACTTTTCATCAAGTTCTTCCCCACTAAGAAGATAAAGTCTCCGAGGAGCCAGATTCTTGGATTTCAACAATAGGATGGCGAGACTCTTTTTCAAGCTTGAAAAAGATACAAGAAGCTACTCAGAGACTGCCCACATCATTGTCAAACTGATGAAGTATTGGACTATTATTTTATTGATGGTTTAGACGAGTCGCCAAAGATGAATCTTGAGTCATTTTGTAGGAGTAATTGCATGGCAAAACTTTATAGTGAAATGCAAACCCTCTTGAATAATTTCAGTGCTAATGATCATAATTGGAAAGATGATGAGAAACTATAAAGAAGAATCAAACAGAAGGCAACATGCGATATTGATCTAGATGACTTGATAGCTATGAGAGACATATCAAAGTTAGCTAATTAGATGAACAAGCTGACAATGTCACAATCACAACAGATGTAGCATATGAAATAGATGTACATGTGTTGTGACATCTATGGGAAAGGTCACACAAGTGATCAATATCTAGTGAATCCTGAATTCATTTATTATGTGGGGCAATAAAGCAGGAGTCCAATGAATCACAATGCCCGATGTGGGAATAGTTACAATCGAAATTGGAGGAACTATCTTAACATTTCGTGGGATGTAATTAGATCAACAATATACCCCAAGGAAATTAGAAGCAACTCAGAAGTTACCCCAAAAAAGTAGAAATGACTTGCTGAAGAAGCTCTTATGACAATCAACAGCTTGGGGATAGATTTTAGAAATTTAGATAGGTAAGTTTGGCAACATGCAACTCATCAGAATTTTAGACCTGCTAGAGCTCTCCCAATTGATACTGAGAAAAATTCCATAGAATAAGTGCAAGAAATAACTCTAAGGGATGGACGGGAATTGAAGGAAATGCTCTCTAAAAAGAAAAATGAGTTAATAACCGAAAGAGAGCTGGTAGCTAAGACAATGAATGAAGTTCCTAAGGAGGATGATAAGCAGAAGCAAGAGATGGATGCAAGTCCACCACCGCCATTTCCACAAAGACTGCAGAAGCAGCAGAAGCAGAAAAATGATGCTAAGTATAAGACTTTTGCCTTTGGTGGAAATATTGTATGAAGTGCCTATATATGCGAACTATCTTAGAGACAATGTGGCTAACAAGCGGAGACATGTAGAATTTGAGACAATTGCACTTATTGAAGAGTACAGTGCTAGAGTACAAAGTAACCTTCCTCTAAAGCTAAAGGATCCTGAATGTTTCACGAACCCCTTGGCCATCGGGAAACATGAGTTGGTAAAGTCCTATGTGATTTAGGGGCAAGTATTACTTTGATGCCATTATCGTTTTTCAAGAAACTCAAACTGGGAACTCCTAGTCCTGCTATGATCACTTTACAGTTAGCAGATAGACCGTTAGCGATGCCAAAAGGGATTATTGAAAAGGCGCTAGTACGAGTGGGGAAGTTCTTTCTTCCTGTTGGCTTTATTATTCTTGACTACAAGGCAGGTGTAGAGGTACCTATTAATTTGCGGAGATCATTCTTCGCTACTAGTGGAGCAATTATCAATGTGAGAGGGAAAGATGAAGATGAGAGTGAATGATGAAGAAGTCACTTTTAATATGTACAAGGCGCTTAATCTTCTCAAGGATTATGAGAATTTGTGCATAATTGCTGTGGTAGAATCGAAGTTGATAGAGCAAGGTCCTTATGTAAATTTTAGTGATCTTTAAAAGAAAGCTGAGTTACAAGGGTTGGTGTTGTAGGCTATGTGCATAAAGATGGTAGAGAAAATGGCCAAAGACGAAAGAACAAATCTTCGTAGAGTGTGGAAGTAGGCGAAAATCCAAGGGAGGAGGAGGAAAAGATAGAGTCCATCTTGAAAAAGAGGTTCGCCGTGCCACGATGTTAAATAGGCGCTTATTGAGTGGCATCCCAACTTTACTAATTTCTTTTTCTATTTATTTTTTTTATGTTATTTGTCTAGCATTTGTTTTTATTTAATAGGAATACGAGCATTGGGGAGCAAAGTCGTTTGAAGTGTGCAAAAGCAAACTAGATGATTAGAACTAAGTGTGAGGTGTCTGCACAAAAGATCATGCATGGGAGAAATCTAAGTACCCTATGAACCGTTATTGCCTTGGCCTTTGGTCTTCCAAAGAGTTCCTTTTTTCTACCCTCTATTTTTTATTTTATTCATGCATTGGAGATACTGCACACTTTTAAGTGAGGGGCGAGGGACTCTCTTTGGATAATTAGAAGTAGTATATTAGTAATAATGTTAACTTTTAATTTTGATTTTAGCTTCTTGTTTTGCTCTTAGGTTACTTACATAGAGTAGTAAAACTATTAGCATAGTATTTAGTTGAAGTTTTAGTAGCTTTTAGTTAGTATCCTAAATTCAAAAAAAGAAAAATGGGTAAAATTAAAAAAAAAAATCGTACTTTGCACGACAATGGATTTTTTAGATAATTTTCTTGAAGGATTAAAGTCTAAACACAAACACAAAGAGTTAAAAAATGAAAAATCAAAAACCATGTCTTTTAGTTTTCTTTAGGTAGTAATAATCTGACGTGATTTTTCTTTGTTCCTCGATTCATTTCCATGATATGTAACTTGAACAGAGTGAATTTTTTATTTCTAGAGTAGAATCAGATTTAGGAAATAAAAGGGTTAATAATGATGTGATTCCTAGTACCTTTTGACTTGTTTGATAGTAACATACTTAGGCCTTGGTTTTTGTATCAACTTCCCTACGTTTGAATCTTTGATAATGTCTTTATAAATTAGATAGCATATTTTGTGATGCATATGGCTCAGTTTCTTGGCTCATATTTGCTTTGTATTATATACTTAATATCTCATAGATCCGTGAATACTTTATTTGATTTGAGAGTCGGAATGAGCCATGTGCCATGTGTGAATTGAGATTTTGTGTAGTCTATGCTATTGATTTTGCGTCAAGAACTTATCTGACATGTGTGTTGAAGCAAAATCCTAGATGTTGCTCAGTCTGAAGAATAATTTTAGGCCTTCATTGATGTTTTGATTATTATTTCTTATCACAAATAAAAATTATTCCTAGTTAGCCCTTTTGATCCTGTAGACCTTTATTTTGGTATTACGAATCTATACCTGATAATGGGTATAAAAGTACTAAATTAATATAACTTATCCTATATTTTAACTCTTGATTGTTTGGATTTGGATGTTAAATCATATCGATTCATGTTAATATAATGTGTTTTATGTGTAGGAACAAGACTATAACAATCGGGGACGAAATCGGGGGAGAAAGCAAGCCAAAACAAGAAGAAAGAAGCACAAAAGAGGGAACCAGGCCACAGGCCAGCGCCCAGCGCTGCCTGTGGCGCTGAAGACAGAAGCAAAGGGAAAGCAATCTGCCTCCAGTCCCCTGGACAGCGCCCAGCGCCCCCCAGGGGACTGATTCCGGAAAAAGTGTCCTACTTCATCTAGAAGACCCCTAAACCGACCCAAAACCTTCCCAACTCCTATATAAACATCCCTAAACCCATTGTGAAGGGAGAGAACGTGATTTTGGAGCAAAAGGAGGCCTAGGAACATCAACAACATCAACAATTTCTCAGTTCATCAATCCAAACTAGTATCTTTATTTTAGTTTTTCTTACTTAGTTATTTGATTTTGTTGAACATGAGTGGCTAATCACCCTTTGTTCCGGGGTTGTGATTAGCCATGAATATTGTGTTTCTAACTTGATGATTTCGTTTTAATAGTTAATGTGGATAAGATTGCTTCTTCAATTCTATGCTAAATTGCTTAATTGTTTTGGCCACCAATTAAGTTCTATCAATTATCTATGCTATGTTTGGGAAAACCAAGTCTAGATTAGAATAAGGATTGAAGAAAGCATGTTCTTAACTTTGTTAAAAAGAGCGGATTCGTGGTTAGGATAGGAATATACTTAATCACCATGCTTAATTATAGAATCGTGTTCTTCATGCATTCTTGCTAGATTAATTCCATAGGAATATAGGCATTAATCTTGTTAGGAATAGGCGAATAGTACTTCGGAAGAAGGCTATGAGTATCATTATCGATTAATTAGCAATCTTACATTAACTACATGAACGATAAGTCAATTAGAACGCAATAGGATTGGAAACAAAATCACA
>MCJB01030682.1:0-37059 GCA_002018475.1 Nicotiana obtusifolia
CGACGATGAGCTTTAAACAGTTGGTTTCTTTAACAACTCTCGTTTATAGCTATATATTTTCTTTATATATTTCCAGCTAAATATGTATTACATTATGCAGATGACAGGCAAAGGTCGAGGTCGAGAAAAGGGTAAGAAACAAAGCAGGAGGGTAGAAGATTACACTCCAATTAGTCCTGCCATTCCAGAGTTGCAGATGCCTACGTATCTTCCTCCACCCCGGGGCTATTCTGAGCTGCCCCAGCATCACCAGCCCTACACATTCGTGCAAACACCGGGTCTTCCATCACAGGGCCCTTTGATTGTACGTCCGACGTACAGTCCACCTACCGCACATCCACGTGGATCTCAGCCATCTTCATCGCATGGACCGCATCGGTCCAAGTCACATCCACATGGAGCACATTCATCATCGCTGCAGCCACTAGGGTCACAGCCACTGGGGTTGCTGCCACTCGGGTCGCAGCCACTCGGGTCACAGCAATCAGTGACATGTCCCATTGCGGCACATACAGCTGCGTTGCAGGGCTCGCAACCATCTTCGTCGGGGAATCCATCTATTACAGGCATTCGCCTGCGGGATTCTACCTCTGAGCCCCCCACACCTTCCACACATGCCCCTGCTGATGATGACGAGGAGGTGCATCGGGATGAGTATGGCAGGATCATTATCGTCCCTGAGGGTGACGGGTAAGAGTTATTAGTTATTTTTAACGTTTATTGTTTTCTACGGTTTTACTAAGATATTAATGTGTCTTTTTTTTTTAATTACATTAAAGGTTTATCCCTAGTAATGTTACTACGAGGATAATCACCCAAGCAACTCGAAAGCTATATGATGGCCCTTATGCGACTTGGAGTGAATTTCCATTCTCGCTTAAGGAGGCAATTTTCAATGAATTTAAGGCATAAATGTTCTTTCAAGCAGTACAATTATTTATATTTATGATATTTCCATCTAAATACTATGATATTTCCATCTAAATACTTAACTTCTCAAATACAGAGCAAGTGTGTGTGGGAACACCGCTATAGTGCGGAGGTGGCTGCTAACTTCCATCTCAAGGCACGCAAGCGGTTGTCCCATTGGTTTTCCAATGCTAGAAGGACGAACACGAAGCCCTCCTGGTTACAAGATGGTCTATGGACTGATCTGCAAAGGCAATGGGTAACTGCTGATTTCCTAAAGAAGAGCGAGCAAGGAAAGAAAGCTCGTGCTTCGGAGATGGGAGGCTCTCTGCACACTGGAGGTGCGATCAGCCTCGGTTCAATAAAGAGGAAAATGGTACGTAATTGCTTAATTTAATTTTAATTTTCAACGTCTAATCTGTTTATTAACTAAAATTTATGACTTTTCAGGAGAAGAAGTTAGGCCGTCCGATGAGGCAAGATGAGTTATTCAAGCAAACTCATACTGTCAAGAAGAAGAAAGATTTGGACGAAGAAAGGTGGGTCGAAGACCGAGCCTCGGTTGTACATGTAAGTTTTCAATTTTTATTAAGTACTTTGATTTAGTTTTATATAACTTTTGAATACTAATTTAATTTTTCTTATAGAGTCGCTTCACAGCTGAGTTGGAAGATTTTGTACGCAGCCAGCCACCATTTTCATCGGGCGAACCAATCCAACCGTCGGACAAGGAAGCTGAGAGACTATGGATGCAGGCGGCTGGCGGTCCAAAAGGGGAGAAGGTATACGGGCTTCCCGCTAAGCAATTCCACCGCTATAGGTGTGGAATGCAAGGAATAGGCACTTCCGCGCAAGCGGAGTCGCTTGCTGGGGAGAGCCTCTCCTCTGTGCGGGAGCATGTAGCAAAGCTCACAGCCGAGCTAGAAGCTGCCAAGGAAAGAGAGAAGGAGAGAGAAGAAAGAGAAAAGGTTAGAGATGCTCAGTATGCTGCCATACAAGAGCAGCTCAAATCTCTCTTGGCTTCTGGCGCTAATTTTCCGATTCCCCGATCACGTGAATCATCGCCGGATGATGCTTTTAATAATGACACTTCAGCCGACGATGCCATGTAAACATTAGTAGACGTTGAATTGTATTAACAGTTTATATAATGTATAAGTTCATTTGAACTTTATAGCTTGTTATTGTTTAATGTTGTTGTTTAATGATGTTGTTTATTGTTGTTGTTATTCTCGTTGTTGTTGTCGTTGTTGTTGTTTTCATGGCATAAAATGCTTACTTTAGGAATTTGGTAAAACTGGCAGGTGGTGTAGCTGCCAAAACAAGCAGTTTCTGGAAAAAATGAACCAAAAATAGCGACCAACTTTGGTCTCCAGTTAGTCGCTATTTTGCTGAAAAAAAATTGAATCTGCAAATTAGCGACCACCTTTGATCGCTATTTGGTCGCTATATCACCAAATAGCGACCAAAGTTGGTCGCTAATCAAAAAATAATAAATAAAAATCAGCAGTTAGCGACCAGCTTTGGTCGCTAACTACTGATTTTTATTTTTTATTTTTTTGTTTAGCGACCAACTTTGGTCGCTATTTTAGAGTTTTAAAAAAAATATAATTAATTTAGGGACCAGTTTTGGTCACTATTGACCAGATTAAATTAATTTAAAATAAAAAGAAGCGACCAACCTTGGTCGCTAATTTGCGACCAAAGTTGGTCTCTATATGTTTTTCCAGAATGTTTGGTTCTTTTGTGTTTGAGACCAATGTTGGTCGCAAATTAGCGACCAACTTTGGTCGCTATTTGTTTGTGACCACCTAAATACTGACCAGGCCATTGTGGTTACTTTTTGGTCGCTTTTCTGCAAATATTGACCAACTTTGGTCGCTTTTTTCGGTCGCTTTTTACCTGATTTTTAGTAGTGAATAAACGGAGTAACAATTAATGTAAGGTTTACATTTTCATTAGTATATCGTATATTACTGACTTAAACTCTTAGATTCCTTTATGCTCAATGTTCTTGTTATTATTAGTTGGCTTATTGTGATTAAGAAATAATAAAGGAAATCGTCATAATCATTTAAATAATTAAGAAACCCTATGTTCATTGACAAGAAAATAGTGGCATTCATGGCTCCGGTGATGGTATCCCACGAGCTAATATTTTTTCTAGACATTTCATTTAATAAATTAATTATGGTGCAGAATAATTTTAGACCAAGTCAAGTAAATTGTACTCTTGTCTAGGGTTCTCTCTACTTTCTAGCGACATGCTTCCAAGTTCCAATTAATATTTTCAGGCTATTAATTCTTTTTCTGCATTCATTGTTTTTAAGAATGAGACTCTAATTGCACAATTATTTATGCCCAAAAGGAGAAACAAATGACTGCTCTGCACATCTTTACTCCAATGGAAAATAAAGGCAAAGCATATATAATTAGGCCAATTAAATCACCCAAATTCTTTTGTTATAGATTTAACGAGAAATAGATAAAGGTTTTATTTGACAGTTTTAGTCATGAGATCATTAAATTTTGAACTTGTGATACTATTTATTTAAATTGAATTTAAATTATATTCATTAACGATATAATGATATTTTACGTGATCAATGTGATTGTCTATTAATAGTAGATTCAATACCACTTATTTTTGGATATTGCATATAAGTATCTTTTAAGGACATAATTGTGTATATTCAGTGGCGGATTCAGAATTTTCATCAAGGGGTGTCAAAATATAAATAATTAGATACGTCGAAAAGTCAAGGAAAGTCGACGTATAACAAATATATATAAAATAAAAAATATTATCTAACAAAATAGTGTAATTTTTCGACGAAGGGGTGTCCCTTGACACCCCTTGCTTCAATGTGGCCCCATCACTGTGTATATTCTTTTTAATCAGTTAATTTTCAGGTTTTGATACCTTAAAGTCTAAATAAACAATCTAAATTCCATCGGTCTCATTTAGGTTTAAAAAATATTGAACCCATGGTCTCTCCGTAAAAATAGATATTTTATGTACAAATTTTTTAAAATTGGTATAATATTAACTATTGGCACCCATACTCCAAGAAGGTTGAATGGTGTGCTTGGTTGAAGTTTGAGTTAATTACCAAGAGGAATAGAGATCAATTCTCACGTAATATATTTTTTGCTCCATTTTTTAAAATAGTGCACCAATGTACTAAAAATTCTAGATCCGCCTCTGACCTTGCGAATACCAGTAGGACACTTCATTTTCCATTATCCTTTGATTCCCTTCTCGCTTTTTTTTTTTCTTTTTTCTTTTTTTGACAATATTCTTGTCAAAAAAAATTGAAGAAAGAACTATGTTCATCCTCCATTCCTGTACATTCAACTTGTGGATCATTTGTTTCACAAACCAATTATACAAAAATTATGCAACGAATAATAATTATTTTTATGCGGTAAGTAATAGTGCATGCAACCATTATGTGAATATTAGTAATGTACAATTTGATACATTCAGCGAAATGCCATATTAGATATTCAGAGCAGCAAAGATTTAATTATTATTATTATTATTATTATTATTATTATTATTATTATTTATTTATTTATTTATTTTGGTAAAATCAATTGAACCTTATATTAGCTATGTTGAAGTTTATGTTGAGAGCCAACCAAAACAAATTCTTACTCAACCTCGTCTGACAAAGAATACATACTAATGTGGTTCTAACATAGAGCATTTGCCTCTAACTTATTTAATATGTACTCCATGTGATATTTGACTAAATACATTTAATATTTAATTAATTAAATATGTGCATTTGATCCTTTTGATTGTGAATATTCACAAATTATCAAAATTATTAATCGTTCTACCATTTAATTATTCATGCATTATGTTAAGTTAGTATTATCCTCCATATTTGCTGTAATATATTTTTAAAAATAATTCAAAAACAACATATTCTCCATGTAAATGGACCAATAATACATATTTTAATTATTTAAAAGTTAAATATGTTAAATCATATATTACGAGGATTAAAAATAAAATTTATCAATAACCGAGGAACCAAAAATGCTATTTTTCCTTAATCTCCAATAAAGGAATCACGTCTTAGATCACGCGCCAATAGTGAACTCATCCGACAAGCCCAACGGGCACGGGTCGGTTAAAGCGGGTATTGTCGGAAAAGATGGCGCGCTGAAATATAACTTTCCTCTTTCAGCGGCTCTCCAATTTTAACGGATTTTTACATATACCCATTACCCATTTCTCTCTACAAAAACCAAACCTATTATTACACTGTAAACACACGTATGATTATCTATCACAAAGAATTAGTTTGTTGAGTTCGTTATATCTTCTTCAGGTAAAGTAATTTAAATAAAACCCACCAAGACTCGATTTTTTCGTTTTTTTCCCCAGAAAAAGGTGAGGTTTTGGAAGGAAATAGAAAAGTAATAATAAGGTGGGTCCCTAAAATAGCCTGCAGCACCATTATTTTTGTATTATTTCTTCATTTTTGTTCTTTCTTGTTTACCTAAAAGGGTGGTGTTTGCAGGTGAGATTTCTTTGTAAAGTTGTGATCTTTATTGCGTGTGATATTCTGGTTAGCATTTTTTTAATGTTTATATTGGTGGAGAATCTTGAATTCGAGTCTTTTTGTGTGTGTGATATAATCCTCTTTATTGTGCGTAATATTTTCGTTAGAATATTTATGTTTATATTGGTGGAGAATCTTGAATTTGAGGGAATATGCAACATAACATTTTTACAACAATGCGTAGTTTGAAGATGATGGAAGGGTGTAAGGGAACACAAGTTTATGCCCTTAATCAGTCTATTGATGGTGGGGGTGGAGGTGTAGGTGAGAAGTTTTTACAAAACCTGTTGTCAAAAAATTTTATTAGGTCTAGATCCAATAGTAATTTTCAAGCTGTTCAATCAAAGGATGAGGCTAATTCGGTTGTTTTAGCTGAAGCTTTTGCCAGTTATGGCCTACCAAAAACGGATCAACTTGAGCCCCAGATTGAATTTTGTCTCAAACCTATGAACTTTGTGGAGACATTAGCTGATGTGTATCGTAGGATGGAGGGTTGTGCTCAGTTTGATAAGTCAAGGATGTATCTTGAGCAATGTGCCATATTTAGGGGCTTACCGGATCCTAAATTGTTTAGGAGGTGCCTTATGTCAGCTAGGCTACACGCCGTTGATGTGCATTCCAAGGTTGTTCTTTCTGCCTGGTTGAGGTTTGAACGAAGGGAGAATGAGTTGATTGGTGTATCGGCCATGGATTGTTGTGGCCGAAGCATGGAATGCCCGGGCAGTGCTTTGGTGGCAGGTTATAATCCTGAATCAGCTACTGATCCTTGTATGTGTGACAGGGGTATGAGAAAAGATGAGGATACTGAAATTTACATGGATGAAGAATGCTCCACTTCATTGAGTCGTGGCGATGAGGAGGACGAGGATTTTGACATGTCATTTTGCATTGGAGATGATGAGATCAGGTGTAGGAGATTTAACATAGCATCACTTTCTAGGCCATTTGAAGCTATGCTGTATGGTAGCTTCATTGACTCACGAAGGGAGAAAATAAATTTTTCAAAAAATGAGATTTCCGCTAAAGGGATGAAAGCTGCTGAGATGTTTAGCAGAACAAAAAGCGTGGACTCTTTCGACCCAAACATTGTCCTAGAGCTCCTGTTATTAGCCAACAAGTTCTGTTGCGATGGGATGAAGTCTGTTTGTGATGCGTATTTAGCATCTTTGGTCTTTGACATGGATACTGCTATGTTGCTTTTTGAATATGGGCTGGAGGGGAATGCATATCTTCTAGTGGCAGCATGTTTACAGGTATTTTTAAGGGAACTCCCAAATTCAATGCACAATCCAAATGTGTCAAGGCTCTTCTGCAGTTCAGAAGGTAAAGACAGATTAGCTTACATAGGACATGCTTCCTTTTTGCTGTACTATTTTCTGAGCCAATCAGCTATGGAGGATGACTTGAAATCGAATACAACGGTTATGCTGTTGGAAAGGATGGGAGAATGTGCAAGTGAAGGCTGGCAGAAGCAACTAGCGTTCCACCAATTAGGTTGTGTGATGCTTGAAAGAAAAGAGTACAAGGATGCGCAGAAATGGTTTGAGGCAGCTGTTGAAGCTGGTCATGTTTATTCCTTAGTAGGAATTGCCAGATCCAAGTACAAGCGTGGCCATATGTACAAGGCATATAAGTTGATGAACTCCCTCATATCTGATTATACACCTTCTGGGTGGATGTATCAGGAGCGATCAATGTATTGTCAAGGAAAAGAAAAAACAATGGATTTGAGTACAGCTACTGAACTGGATCCAACTCTTTCCTATCCATACCAGTACAGAGCTGTTTCAATGGCAGAGGAGAATAGACTTGGTCGAGCTATTTCTGAGATTAACAGGATACTTGGCTTTAAGATATCTCCAGACTGCCTAGAGCTTCGTGCTTGGTTTTTAATTGTGTTGGAGGACTATGAAGGAGCTTTAAGGGATGTAAGGGCACTCGTGACTTTAAATCCCCGTTACATGATGTTCCATGGGAAGTTGCAAGGTGAACACTTGGTAGAGATTCTAAGTCATAATGTTCAGCCATGCAGTCAGGCTGACTGCTGGATGCAACTATATGACCGATGGTCTTCTGTAGATGATATTGGCTCCTTAGCTGTTGTCCATCATATGTTAGCCAACGACCCAGGGAAGAGTCTCTTACGCTTCCGGCAATCTCTCCTGCTTCTACGGTATGCATTTATTATTTACATACATTTTAGTTTCTCTGTTGTTGACAATCATGTTTGGTCCACTTCATCTTTATGTGCTGTTCTATTTCCTTTTTCAGCCACTCTAAAGAAATTTAAGCTCTAGGGGCTTAAAGCCATTGATAACTGCATAATATCAATACTATCTAGTTTTCCTCAGTGAGATACTTTTGTCCAGGAAAATGGAAATCTGTGAGTGATTGTATAAGTTAGATGCTTAACTCCCTGTCTCGTACTCGAGAAGCTGAATGTGAATACCTGGGAGGTGTACTGAGTAGTTTCTCTTTACGCACCCTGGGACTGATTTGCACTTGTTTACAGATTAAACAGCCACAAGGCAGCAATGCGTAGTTTGAGAGAAGCACGAAACCAAGCAACCTCTGAGCATGAAAGGCTAGTCTATGAAGGATGGATATTATATGACACAGGTTATCGTGAAGAAACAATTGCTAAAGCTGAAGAATCAATCTCAATCCAGAGATCATTTGAAGCCTTTTTCCTTAAAGCATATGTGTTATCAGAAACAAGTCCTGATTCTGAATCTTCATTGTATGTTATACAACTGCTTGAGGAAGCTCTTCGGTGCCCCTCAGATGGTCTTCGGAAAGGCCAGGTGAGTGTTCCTTTCAGTAAGATACTAATGCATGAATTTGAGGAACAAGAGACTTACTTGAAAACTACAATGCACTCTGCAGGCTCTCAGTAATCTAGCAAGTGTCTATGTAGATGTTGATAAGCTAGATAATGCAATTGATTGCTACACAAATGCCCTGAATATTAAGCATACGCGAGCCCATCAGGGTCTGGCACGTGTTTACCATCTAAAAGATCAGAGGAAATTAGCATATGATGAGATGACAAAGTTGATTGAGAAGGCAAAATATAATGCATCTGCTTATGAGAAGCGTTCGGAATACTGTGATCGTGAAATGGCTAAAAGTGACCTTGGTATGGCAACAAAGTTAGATCCCCTCCGAACATACCCATACAGATACAGAGCAGCTGGTAAGTTACACTTGGCTTATTCTCATGCCATACTAGTTGAGTACAGAGTGATTGATTGTGTTTCCTTGGGTTCTGGTGAGGTTTAACCAAACTCCACGAGTCCTCTCCTTCAAAATGTTTATAATGTCTAAAAGATCATCAAATGGTAAACCAAACTTGGTTCAGCATCATGTATGCTCATGATTGCCATGGGCATTATGTGATTGTTCTTTTGAATTCACTTGAACTTTTCTTGTCCAACCAAGTCTCTGGGCCCACTGGGTGGACATAAGTGGTGCTAGCAGAAGTAAAATTAGTCTAGTAATTTAATGAATCATGATGTATCTACTTGTATTTCGCGGTTCTAATTCTAGCCCAATTTGGAAGAAGATTCTTGCTTGGAAAGAATGCTTTCCAATTGAATGACTGGTAACTGCATCCAAGCATTCGTAAAACTGTACAACAGCAGTTTGTAAATTATTGTCGTTCGAATGTATTGTGTAAAACTGCATAAAAACAGTCAGGATTAAAGTGACTCTGCACTTTAACTGATATATTTATAGTATATATGTGCAAAGAAAATGAGCTGAAGCTCTTTTCAGTTGTGCCCCTTAATTATCAAAAGCTGGGTTAAATTGTACTTACATAAAATCCTACACTTACAATTCCCGAAGAATTGAGTAGTTGCTCTCCTAAGAACACAACAACTACGACAAATATGCCTTAGGATCAGCGATATGAATCCTCACTTCTTTCTTTAAGCTCTATGCATATCATCATCATGCTACTCTCCTTAGGACGCACAGCATCAAATTCATCTGTCAGTTTCTTATCGGAGGAGCTATTAGAGGTACACAGTCCCCAGGCTATTTTGCTTGAATATCTAACTACTGTCTTAAAATGTCACCTTTTCCTTATTTTTGTTTTTTGGGGCATCAGTATATAGGAATTGATGTCTCAAATATCGTATCTATATGGTTGATGGAACAAGACCTTTATGCATCTCTGAGTTTTTTGGTAGTCAATGGCCTTAAAAAAATGCCAAATCATCTGATCAAAGTTTTTTGAGAATGGAAAAATAAGTTTTTTTGTCACGTTTCCTTGGTTAACTTGTCTGAGATTACGATAGTTGAACTCAGTCCCTCTCTTTTTTCATCTTGGCATTACTCTGCCCTTAGGTTGTAAAATGTTTTCGAACACCTACACTCTAGCCATTCAGCTTAGTGAACTGACCTAGAAGTGGTAGAGTAGTTTGTTGAACATAGATTAGTACATAACATGAAAGATTTTGCTCTGACAAAGGCCCAACCTTATGCGTTGTGTCTGCCTTCCCCTCTCCCACTTTGTATCTCGCTTATTGCAGACCTTATGTCCTAATGTGTTTTAGTAATGTACTTTGCTACAAGTTTCTAACTGAGAAAGTAATTCGGGAATATCTTATCTTCAGTTCTGATGGATGACCATAAGGAAACCGAGGCTATAGCGGAGCTAACAAAGGCAATTTCTTTCAAGCCAGACTTACAAGTGCTCCATCTTCGAGCAGCATTTCATGACTCAATGGGTGACCTCACATCTGCTATTCGAGACTGTGAGGCAGCTCTGTGTCTCGACTCCAGCCATGCAGATACACTTGAGCTCTATCAGAAAGTGCAGCAACGAGCTAAAGAGCAACTACCAACGTGAAGAAGCAAGAATCCATATTGAGCTTCTTCATGATTGCTATTTGGGAGCCAGTGCCTAAATTTTATGGTACACAAAGGGCCAACGCATACTGTGTGCTCAGAGTTCTAAATTTTTTGTCATATAGATGTTCAAACTAGATTTGCAATGGCCATTATGCATGCTCAATTGCAACAAAGAACAAGAAATTAGAAATCAAAATCTCGAATGGAGAGAGCCACTGAAGAGAATGAGTGAATCAACTGTACATAAATTTTTTGGTCAACCATAGCGAAGTATTTGTGAATTTGATAGAGTAGGGTACTTCAGATGCCTTTTTTTTGTCTTTGTCCTACCGCAAAGACAGTTCTACTATGTATCTTCGAAACTGAGAAGGAATTTTTACATCAAAATTGCAGCTTGCAATGA
Organism: Nicotiana obtusifolia; assembly: GCA_002018475.1. NCBI lineage: Eukaryota > Viridiplantae > Streptophyta > Magnoliopsida > Solanales > Solanaceae > Nicotiana > Nicotiana obtusifolia. The sequence goes on from MCJB01030682.1 coordinate 10,753, forward strand.
ATGTCTAAACTTTGTTGAGATAATTCTGTGTGCTGATAGACTGTTACTACTGTGTTACATACTTCAAAGTTGAAACTTCTGATTTTACTTGTACTAATGTGATAGTTTTCCATGGCAGTAAGTTAGGAAAAGATTCAGGCGAAAATTCAGACTATAAATGTCTTATGCCTCTTTTTCTTATTTTCATTACTTCCCATCTTTCCTTCTTTGTTCTCTCTTGTTGCTCTTTTTTTTCTTCTTTTTTCCAAGAGTGGATGTTCACCTTCTATGCAGCGTCATTATAAATTTTAATGAGAAGTTAAACAAAATTTATACAATCAAGTCATTAGAGAGATAATTATACGTAATTGCTCATGGTAAATGTAACTCTACTTAGAAAATCAAGCAGACAACATGTTATAACAAGCAGTCTACTTGTCTAGATAATTTTGGGAAGCTAGTGCAGAGTTTTAGAATTTACAAGGTGAATATGTGACATCTTGCAGGAATATGCAATCTTTAAGTTACTACCTTAAAAAAAGTCCTATATTTTCCACAGAAATAATGTTACTCAGTGATTAGGGTTGGATATATAACTAGAGTGTTTACACGTAAAACTGTACGGTTGAATTTGTAACGTGATTTATAGACACGTGAATTAATTTTATCCTAGAATATAAAATAACTAAGAACAAAAATAAATTAATTAAAGAAACTTGAAAAAAATACAAGCCTGACTGTGAAATGAACTTCTCTGGGAGCAATAATAAGAACAATGTATAGAGCAATAATAAGAACATAGTATAGTGCAGAAATAAAGAATGTTGTTAATAGAATAAGAATTAGTTTAGCCTTTTTTTGCGTACAGATATTTCGTGTCTGCAATGAGTATAAATTCTTCTATTTATAGCTCAATTCGGGGATACAAGATCCCCAAATCAAGCTCTTCTTTAATATGAATAAAGATCCATCTTGATGGCTGCATCACAGTTGAGTATAAATGTAAAGATCCTTTGTAAGGGTTGCTCATTGAATGCTGCCTTCTCCAACCGATATCTTCTTTACAAAATTTCGTCTCCGGTTCCAGCATCTTTGCAACTCACACAACACCTCACATGTTCGTAATCGATGCCAGTTATTTTTCGACTTACATTCTAATTGTCGTTAGTGCCACGTGTCATCTTTACGAGCATTCATCTGTCATTCATCAATTTTACGTCATACATAGAGCCTAGAGGCTGATCCATAAAATTTGAGTTTGATGTGTTCGGTCTTTAAAATCTCAGCGTTGAACTTAAAATTATCATTTCGCAATGGTTGAAATTTTAGTAACTATTACGTAGAAATATATAATCTGAATGAAAAATGTTAGGTTCGCTTGAATCCACAGCAAACATGTTATATCCACCACCGTACGTAGCGTGTTTTAATGCAACTAAATATTGATAATCATTCGTAATACAAAGATATTCTGGCCATAACATAAAAGCACAGTTGGAAGCCATGCGGCATAAAAATGTTTCTCGTCTTGAGTAACCTGTGACGTGACCAAATAAAAGTTGCACTCTTTTAGCTGAACTCCACGAGAAACCCATAGCTCCAACTATTGGCAATTATGACAACTACTAAACTTTTTAACCATACTCACACAAGTGTTCAACTTTTCTCATGTCATAACTTTTATCTTCATTGTTAGAGATGTAGTATCTTGAGATCTTAAAAAATACATGGAAAAACAACTAGAAGAGAAAGCAAAATGCTCAGGAAAATTAGATTTGAGTGCTCCTCTCTTGTCAACTAGGCGTGCTAGTGAAAAGCCATTGTCTAGCTCAAATATCCCACCTCAACTTTCATTGGAAATTTTTAACAGAGTGCCATTTTCTTGGGAGCAAAGTCCTGGAAAACCAAAGGAAATGGTAACAAACATTGAAATTGTACCACCTCCAAAATTACCACCATGCATGTGGCATACAAGAAAAGAAGCTATAACAAGTACTAAAGTCTACGATGAGGTCTATATTGACAACGATGATCATGACGATGAAAATGATGTTAGAAATGACAACCATGATGTTTTCTCAGATGCTCTTGATGTTTTTTCATTAGGGGAGTCCATAGACGACATGATTGAAACAGAACATAGAAAATCAAATACTTCAACAAATATGGAGGTAGTCGAGGAGTCGTACGATTGGAGTACTGATAATAGGCCATCGGTACCAAATTTCATTATTCAGAGATTTCTTCAAGATGCAAAGGAACTAGCTATTTCATCTGCTTTGGAAAATAATAGGAAGAATTTAATAGAAGATGAAGAAATTGGTAGTAACAAATTGCCCAAGGCAGCATCATGTGGGCTTGACATGTTTTTTCCATGGAGGATTAAGCCTAAGCCCTGTTGTGTGAAGAATTCAGTAGTGGCAGTTTCTCCAAGAACGAGACCTCAATGGAGCAACAGAGACAAGCATCCATCACATGCCGATCCAAAATTTTAATGGTACATGCATTAAAGGAAAATTCAAGATTTAGAGTCAATATGTTCAGAATGATCATGATTTGTTTGGTATTTATATTTTAACTTTTTTGAATATCTATAAATGACTCGAGCTAAAAGTAGTGAAATCAGTTTAACTTAGTCCGAAATTTGCCTATAACGTGTACGAGCTCCATCGATGAATCATTCCTTCTCTTGTAAGTACTACCGTACCACTACGTCTTTTATGACAATGTATCCACTAAATATAGATATGTTGTACTATTTTCGCAGAATATTTAACCATTTATATATATTATAGTTCAAAGCACTGTAGACGATCATTGGTATGCATGAAGGCATGGAGGTTATTAGAAAGCTGCAAGTCTCGAAAATGGATATGGTTAGTATGCTGTGTATATTACTCTGCTATCACGACCCTAGTTTTCCTCCGTAGGATGTCGTGATGGTACCTAGTCTTTAAAACTAGGTAAGCCTAATACTTACTAAATTAAATGACAGAATTTAACCAAAACAATTATTAAACATAACTGTATATCTCAGCCAGGTCAAGACACCTACCAGACATGTAAAACTGTGTAGGATATAATATAAAGCTAACAAGGGAAATGACGTCAATGTAACACCAACAGCAGAAGGATCACAAATTTACAATCAACAGTGAAAATAATAGAAGCACGAATGGTAGCAAGAAATAACCAGGTAATAAAGCAACAACATAGTTAGGATACAATTGAAATATGAATGAATTCAAGTAAGGAAAATCGATGACAACTCAACCAATCAAATCGTTCCTAATGCACAAGTTACAACAAGAATTACCCAAGGTACCACTCTTCCTAAATCACAATTCATAAGTCACAACTTCCAAATCTTATAAGTATGGCATCTCGTGCCAATATTTTTCAAATCACTTCCAACGGCAAGATCCACGTGCTATCATGTACATCGTATCCTTACCAATTGCTAAATAAAATGTTTGTGAGATTTATTTATATACAATAAAGCATAATAACAAATCTTGAATAAAGTAGGGAATCAAATGAGAAAATGAGTTTATTTTTAAAATTATTTGGGTAAAGAAAATAGCATTTTCAAATAAAATGAAGCATTGGATAAGTTACCGAATTAAATAGAGGATTTGTTAAAGTAAAACATAATAACAATTTTTAAGTAAAGTAAAAACATTAGATAGGGTAAGGAGTTTAATTTGATAAATAAATTAAATTAAATATGACAACTATTAAGAATAGTGAAGTACCACGTGAAACGATGAGTTCTTAACTTAAGAGTCATCACTCTTTCCTGCATGTCCAACGAAAACACGTAAAGTAAGCATGTTAAAAATTCTTTTACTTAAAACCGTTATGCTACTAACAACTCAACAGGGTATGAGATAATAACTCTACGCAGTAAATTCGTCTTGAAAATCAATTCACCAAGTAACCACAGAAGCACAAATTGACACATTGAAGTAATACAACAGTGCACGTAGGATGCATGACTCACCCAAGACACGACAACAACAACAACAACAATAAGTACAACTCACACAATCCGTTGCGGCGCGCAACCCGATTCCACCGTATCATCATTTATCAATATCATAATCCTCCCTTATTTCACCATATTATCATTTTTTCAGTATCAATTATTACGTACACAAACCGTTACGGCGCGCAACCTGATCCCACCATATCATCATTTATCAATATTGTAATTCTCCCTTATTCCACTCGTTGCGGCGCATTACCCGATCCACAAATAATTTTAATTAACAACAACAATCCAATAACTTAATTTACAAGAATTTCTACAATCAAAGAGTATGAATATGGCAAGAAAGGAACCGCGTAATAATCAAAGGAGTGCAACAAATATTACAAAAACAACAGGACAAGTAAAGCACATGACAACTAAGGTGTGCGAATACAACAGTTAAGGCAAGAAGCAGATAAACACGGAGTCATGGAAGGGGCGAACAATTCAATATCTCTACGACAACTAGCCCATGACTCAACCACGATATGTACACGAATTTCAACAATAACAAAATGAATGGGAATGTTCAACAAGGAAAGATATCTCAACAATTAACAACTCCACTGCGATGTGATAATGGCTATTAAACTTCAATTAAAAAGTGACTCAACAATCAAGAGGTAACAAGACAATAAGGAAGGCAAACTTCAACTAAAGCATATAAGGGTAAAATAACAAGTAAGAGGTAGAACAAGTGCTAACAATGTCAAATAGAGCATGTAAGAGTAGATTAATAATGAGAGATATAACATGTCATGACAATTCAATTAAAGGCATGAAAAGAGTCTAGATAATCCAAACCGGTCAAATACCACATATAGTCCGTGTACCCACTTGTCACCTTGCGTACACGGCTTTCACATACCACAAATAGCACAATCAATCCAATCCTAAGGGGTAGTTTCCCCCACAAAGTTAGACAAGATACTTACCTCAAAGAAGCCAAATCAATACTCTAAAATGATCCTCTCGTGTGAAATACCCTACAAATAGCTCAAATCTAGCCAAAGTAACTTAATATCATAAATAAAAACCATAAGAAACAATTCCAGATAATAAAGCTTCAATCTTTAAAGAAAAATAAAAAGTCAACCCCGCGCCCGTACCTCGGAACCCGACAAAATTCTAAAATTTTGAACACCCATTCCGATACGAGTCCAAACATTCCAAAATTATCCAATTCCGACGTCGGCCTTCAAATCCTCATTTTATATTTTTGAAAGTTTTTATAAAAGTTGTTATTATCTCCCATTCAAATAACTAATTTAATGATAAAAACAAAACTGAAATCATGAAATATAATCAAATCCGATGAAGAACACTTACCCCAATCCAAAGCATGAAGATGCCCTCCGAAATCGCCCAAAATCAAGCTCTCTAACACAAAAAGTGATAAAATATCAAAAGCCCTCAAAATAGAGTACTTTATATTCTGCCTAGTGTATTACACATCAAGATCGCGGAACATCCATCGCAATCGCGAAGAACAAAAATTTCAGCTGCCAAATCGTGCTTCGCGAATGCGACACAAAGGTTGCGTACATGGTGACCAAGATCTTCAGACTCTACGCGAACGCGTCTGTGTACTCGTGACGCCTTTCCCGCCTTACCTCTGCACAACAGCGGATCTCTACATGCGAACGCGAAGATGAAAGTCTTCCAACCTTCGCAAACGCGATCTCCTATTCGCGAACGTGAAAAACAAATATTGTATGTCTCCAAATCACACTTCGCAAACGCGGTACCATTGACGCAAACGCGATGAAGAAAACCAGATAACAGAACTAGCATTTCAAAACATGAGAAAAATGGTCCGTAGCCCATCCGAAACACATCGGGGTCCTCAGGACCTCGTCCGAACATACCAACAAGTTTCATAACATAACGCGGACCAGCTCGAGGCCTCAAACCACATCAAAAAAATACCACAACTACAAATCGCACCTTAAATCGAACTTGATGAACTTATGAACTTTCAACTTCTACAACTCCTGCCGAATCATGTCAAAATAAACCCGAAATGACGTCAGATTTTGCATGTAAGTCTCAAATGACATAACTGAGCTATACCAACTCCCGGAATCAAAATCTGAACTCGATATCAATAAAGTTAACTCCTGGTCAAACTTTTCAACTTTTGCTAAAATATATAAAATCAACCTATGGACTTCCAAATCCAAATCCAGACATATGCCTAAGTTCAAAATCAACATACAAAGCTATTGGAATCATCAAAACACCATTTCGGAGTCGTCTATACAAAAGTTAAACTCTGATCAATTCTTGCCACTTAAGCTCCTAAAGCAAGAATCATCCTTCCAAATCAATCCTGAATCATTCAAAATCCGAACTCGACCATACACGCAAGTCATAATACATGCGAAGCTGCTCGAGACCTTAAGCCACCGAACCGGACGCTAATTCTCAAAACAACCGATCGGATCGTTACATCTATATATTTATACGTCTAAAGAAATATAAATTTAGGAGCTTCTATATGCTGTGTAAAAGAGGAGCAAAAAAAGAAAAATTATGCTGCTTAAAATATATCTAAGCAAGCTTAGGTTTATTTGTTGTCAAAACGTAAAATTTTAGGATGAATTTTCGATCAATTTAGTTGCAATGATCTACATAATCTTAAATCCTAAAGGAGGCCATTTGTAACTGTAATAAAGATTTTAACTTTAATACAGTAAGTTAAATTGCACCAATCAAGTAGACAACTATCTACATTGTATACAAGTTACTAAATCCTAACTTTAAGGTACTCATTCTTACTCCATTAACACAGTGAAGTGTTTTCAAATTTAAAGTGAAGACCTCTTGATGCCCATTAGTTGCACATCAAATTTTCAAAGTACAATGAAGTTAACAACGGCTCGATCCAACCAATTAACATGAACAATAAGAAACAAATTAGCAATTCTATCAGTAAGCTGTTATTCGATTTCTAATTTGCATCAGATATCTTACATTTTCACCATTTGTATTAACTTCTAGCTGATAGATTCAAAAATTAATGTGTTTATCCAAATGGTTGTTTGTCTAGTTGCATTTATTTTCTTCTTCAATGAAAAGTTAAATTTGTCAGGGGACATAATGGTAAAAACAAAAAAGATCAAAATGTGCTAGAATTGAATGCCGTTAATTTTTATCTTCACATAGGGGGGTATTTATGATATTCCTTAATCTAGAAGGAATTCTGAATGTGACTAAAGAGGAGGTCCATATGTCTACCCTAAAATACGAGTAACAATTGAATTTGTACGTGGTATTAAAAATATGTGATTTGGCCTAATACAATTAAAGGATAAGCGATAAATAAAGGCTGATTTAAGAAAATGAAAGAATAAAGAAACCACTGAGGTTGAGTAGTTTTGCTATGACGGAACGAACAATAATGAAATAAATAAACTGTTTACGAAGAAGATAGCCAAAAAATGATAAGTGTTCTGTTGATAGTCCCCTCGTATACAATAGAGTTGAATTCTTTATATAGGGGGAGAGAAGAATTCTATACAAGGTAAAAGACCTAATTACAGGGTAAAAGATCCCTAAAATTATTGGGTTCAACATCTCTGCTGATTTGGGCCGTGATTCCCGCCGAGATAATTACACACCATGAGATTTTTGGCCTTTCCGTTATGCGAATCTGATATTTTTGCCATATGATGCTTTACCCAGACCGGTCTCGACTACCTTATCTCGAGTGCTTTGGTCTCGAACTTTAACCAGATGGTGTCTGACCTCGAATTTACCTTCTCGAAGTGCCGGTCTCGATCTGCGAGAGATCGACCTCAAGTTTTGTGCCGGTCCCGCTTCACAAAACCCGGGTGAAGCGGGTACTTGTCGACCCCGGTAGTTCAGCTAATATAATTCGGTTGTGGGTCATCGAGCAGCTTGGATTGACAAACCAAATCATCCCTGAAGTTCAGATCCTCAATGGTTTCAACATGGCATGTGAAACAACCAAAGGGGAAATAACGCTGATGGTGAACACCGCCGGTATTGTTCGGGCAACGAAGTTTTGCGTGATCGAGGGCGACATGAGATACAATGCCTTGCTCGGAAGGCCTTGGATTCATGACATTGGAGCTGTACCTTCAACATTACATCAGATGCTGAAATTCCAATCGGCTGATGGGGTCGTAACCGTTTATGGAGAGCAACATGCTGCGAGGGAAATGTTCGCAGTAGAAGAGACAGTGCCAAAGCCGACCGCTCCTTCCCAGAAGACCCGATAGCAATCACAGACACCACCTTCAACAAACGAGGGTGAGCAAGATCAACTCGAAGTTGACAATTATGGGGTTCCCCGGTCATTTATCGATTCCAACGAGTCCGATGCGACCAAATCGATGGTTGAGGAGCTCAAACAGATTTCACTCCAAAGCGATTTGCTCGATCGAAAGGAATACCTGGGCTCGGGCTTAAGCTCCGGGCTCAGGACCAAATTAATTAAATTTCTTTCAGCTAACGAAGATTCTTTTGCTTGGTCCAATCTTTACATAATAGGGATACCGCCGGAAATTACAACTCACAAACTGAGCATTGACCCAAAATTCCGGTCGGTCAAGCAAAAAAGAAGGCCTCAGTCCGAAATCAAGCAAGCATTCATCAAGGACGAGGTAACTAAACTTTTGAATATAGGGTCCATTCGGGAAGTTAAGTACCCGGAGTGGCTAGCAAATGTAGTTGTAGTTCCTAAGAAGGGAAATAAGCTTAGGATGTGCATAGATTACAAAGATCTAAACAAGGCGTGCCCCAAAGACTCCTTTCCCTTGCCTAACATCGATCGCATGATCGATGCTACTGCTGGCCACGGGACTCTTAGTTTTCTCGACGCCTATTCTGGTTACAACCAGATACAAATGGATAAGGATGATAGAGAAAAGACATCCTTCATCACTAAGTATGGCACCTATTGCTATAACGTGATGTCATTCGGACTGAAAAACGCGGGGGCTACCTACCAACGCCTAGTGAATAAGATGTTCGAAAAACAACTAGGAGTAACAATGGAAGTTTATATTGATGACATGTTAGTCAAGTCCCTGCGAGCAGAGGACCATTTGAGTCATTTGCAGGAAACATTCGATGTACTAAAAAGGTACAACATGAAGTTGAACCCAGAGAAGTGTGCATTCGGAGTGGGCTCGGAAAAATTCCTTGGTTTTATGGTCTCGAACCGGGGAATAGAAATCAACCCCGACAAAATCAAAGCTATCAAAGACATAACGATCGTAGACAGTGTGAAAGTTGTACAGAAACTGACAGGTCGGATAGCAGCCCTAGGCCGGTTCATATCGAGATCATCAGACAGGAGCCATCAGTTCTTCAACTTGCTAAAGAAGAAGAACGAATTCTCATGGGGACCAGAATGCCAGCATGCGTTATAAGAGCTTAAAAGGTACCTCTCCAGTCCACCTCTGCTACATACGCCAAAAACGGGTGAGCAGTTATACCTTTACCTAGCTGTTTTGGAAATAGCGGTGAGCGGGGTCCTAGTCCGAGAAGAACGAGGTACGCAATTCCCCATTTATTACGTCAGTAGAACACTAGGTGAGGCCGAAACTAGGTACTCACATTTAGAAAAATTAGCACTCGCGTTATTGAGTGCCTCTAGGAAGTTAAAACCCTACTTCCAATGTCACCCCATATATGTAGTGACAACTATCCCCTTAGGAACATTATGCACAAACCTGAGCTATCAGGTCGACTGGCCAAGTGGGCCATCGAAATAAGCGGGTACGATATTGAATATCGGCCTCGAACCTCGATCAAGTCTCAAGTACTGGCAGATTTTGTCGCTGACTTTACGCCGTCGCTTATCCTCGAGGTTGAGAGAGAACTAATGACCAGATCGGGGACTCCTTCGGGAGTGTGGACCTTGTTCACAGATGGCGCCTCCAATTTGAAAGGATCGGGGCTTGGTATCGTACTCAAACCCCCAACCGGGAATACGATTCGACGGTCTATTAAGAATGTAAAGTTGACTAACAATGAAGCGGAATATGAGGCTATGATTGCAGGTTTAGAGTTGGCCAAAAATCTGGGAGCAGAAATAATCGAGGCCAAGTGTGATTCCCTGCTCATGGTCAACCAAGTAAATAGGACATTCGAAGTCAGAGAGGGGCGTATGCAAAGGTATGTGGACAAGCTTCAGGTCACGCTACACAGGTTTAAAGAATGGACCCTACAACACATACCACGGGAACAAAATAGTGAGGTCGATGCCCTCGCCAACTTAGGGTCGTCTGTCGAAGATGAAGAGATTGACTCTAAAAAAGTCGTGCAATTATTGAGGTCGATGGTGGAAGAAGGCCATGCCGAAATCAACTCAACAAGCTTGACCTGGGATTGGAGAAAGAAATGCATAGAATATCTTAGTTCGGGTGAATTGCCATCGGATCCCAAAGAATCAAGGGCATTACGCACAAAGGCAGCCCGATTTTGTTTAGCCAACGACGGAACCTTATACAGGAGAACATTCGGAGGTCCACTCGCTATATGTCTTGGACCCGGTGACACCGAGTACATCTTAAGGGAGATACACGAAGGTACATGCGGCAATCATTCCGGCTCCGAATCCTTGGTTCGAAAAATAATTCGGGCCAGTTACTATTGGATCGACATGGAGAAAGATACGAAGGAGTTCGTACGCAAGTGCAACAAATGTCAAAGGCATGCACCGATGATTCACTAACCCGGAGAGACACTACATTCGGTCCTGTCTCCATGGCCGTTCATGAAGTGGGGCATGTACATCGTCGGCCCTCTCCCTCGCGCACCAGGTAAATCTCAATTTATTCTTTTTATGACTGACTATTTTTCCAAGTGGGTGGAAGCACAGGCTTACGAAAAGGTCAGGGAAAAAGAAGTAATTGACTTCATATGGGACCATATCCTTTGCCGGTTCGGGATGCTCTCAGAAGTTGTATGCGATAATGGCAAACAATTAATCGGCAGCAAAATAACAAAGTTCTTCGAAGACAACAAGATCAAGAGAATACTGTCAACTCCGTATCACCCCAGCAGCAACGGTCAAGCTGAGTCAACCAACAAGACTATAATTCAAAACCTGAAGAAAAGGTTAGCCGACGCAAAAGGAAAATGGAGGTAAATGCTGCCCGAGGTTCTATGGGCATATCGCACAACCGAGAAAACCAGCACTAGGGTCACCCCGTTCTCCCTAGTCTACGGTGCTGAAGCACTGATACCGGTCGAGGTAGGCGAACCGAGCATCAGTTTCCGAAACACAACCGAGGAATCGAACCGGGAAACTATGAACATCAGCTTGGAACTTTTGGACGAAAGGAGGGAAGTGGCCCTTGTTCGAATGACGGTGCAGAAACAAAAAATCAAAAGGTATTACAATCGGAGAGCCCATCTCCGATACTTCAACATTGGGGACTTGGTACTCAGAAGAATTACACCCAACGCTCGAGATCCAAACGAAGGAAAACTAGGATCGAACTGGGAAGGGCCCTATACTAGCGATATTATTGCTAAGGTAATAAATTTTATTTTTTCATTTTTATTACTTTATGATACTAACATCTGCAGGTAGCAAATAGAGTGACTTCAAGCCAGGAAACACGAGACACTAGGACTGAAAGCACGCGTTGCACTCTTTTTTCCTTCGACTGGTTTTGTCCCAAATTGGGTTTTACGGCAAGGTTTTTAGTGAGGCAACCAGGAGTCGTGCTAACTTAGATCGGTCGCTCATCGAAGATTATTTGGTGCACAACTTCGATCGACCTTGAATAGACGGGGACTGCTAGTCTATTTCGAATCTTTGCCTAGCAGCTTCAAATTCAAGGGGACTTCACGCAGATCATTAGGAATCAATGTAAGGGTCGAACAGTCGAAAGTACCGTACCCAAATAGATCGATCTGCCCCTTAAGTGAAGTTGTACAAGCGTATGAATGCTAATAAAGTTTATTTGGCATCGATATTTTGTTTATGAGCCCAAGGGCCTCTTTGATTTTCATTACCTCATCAAAAACTAACACTGTTTGAATGTTTGCGCCAAATTCAGAGGGGAGTAAGACCTATTAAGGCAAACCCCAAAATTTGATTAAAAGGCCAAGGCCGTATTGAGTTAACCAAACTCGAAGGGAAATAAGACCAACTCAGGCAAACCCCAACTTATAAAAGGCTAAGGCCAAACCAAGCTAAGTTCAAGGATAACTTAGAGTTGTCAAGGCAAAACCTCGATTCTTTAAAAGGGCTAAGGCGAAATCAAGTCATTGAAGTTCAAAGGGAAAAAAATTTTCTAAGACTTAATCCCGATTTCTTAATAGGCCAAGGCCACATCAAACTGATAAAGTTCGGAGAGAAACGAAACCTATTAAGGCAACTCCGAATTCATAAAAGGCTAAGGCCGAATCAGGTCGAAACCTGTTAAGACGGATCCAATTCCTTAACGGACCAAGGTCCCCTCGAGGTGTGGGCCTTATTCGATCGGCCTTGGAAGAAGGAAATACATGGTGAAATAAATCCTAGCTAAGGCAGGAAACTTTGCGAGATATGAAAATTTTAAAGCAAAGTCAGACAAAAGGAATTCTTTTATATATGCAAATTAAAGTATGTTACAAAATGGCCATATCGTTTTACAGGCAACATCAGTCAGAATCATCTTCTTCTTCCTCAAGGAAGGCCCGCCTCCTTGCTTCGGCTTCGATCTTTGCTGCCTCATCGACCTCAGAAGATAGATCAAAACCTCGAGCTTGCAACTCTTCGAGGACGGAGAGACGGGTCTATCACTTGGTGTATTCGACCAAAATCTTTGATTGCTCCTGGGCGGCCTCAGCATCAGCTCTATATTGAGCTATCAAATCATCGGCATCGGCTTTGGACGTGGAAATCTCAGACTTTGCTGATTGCAGCTTGTTCACCAAAACATCCCGGTCCTGGGTGAGCATCTCGACTTGGGATTGAAGAGATTCGGTGCTCTTAGTCAGAACTCTGATTTTCTCTTGTGCCTCTGAAATCTGCTCTTCCAAGGGAACTATGCGAGCTTGGAGGGTCTCCTTTTCCGAAGTCAGTATATCGGCCTTGGCTATCCATTCGTTGGTTTCTGCCTTGGCCTCGCTCACTGCAGACCGAAGTTGATTTAATCGGTCGGTTTGCTGCCCCAGCTGGTCGATTGATTTGTCATGCTCTCTTTGCATGAAGTCCAGCTCGGCCCGAAGGTTCGACATCTCCCCCACGAGTTGCTGGCGCTGTGCTTTTTCTTGTGCCATCTCTTCCCGGAGGAAAGCCTCGTGATGAAGCACCAAAGACTGCAAGGTGTATATAATAAAACAATCAGTACTAGTATAAGGACAAGATAACGGGCGCCAAATAGAGCCAGAGAGGAAGTGTACCTTATTTGACGCCTATTGAGCTTCGTTGAAGAAACAGGCCGAGCCCACCGCATCTATTGCAGCCTGATCCTCTTCGGTCACTAAGCAACAATGGTAGCTAGCCACGCCTACGGGCACAGGCAATACCCTAGCATCTTCGGGAATGGTGAACTTTATTACCCTCTTCCGATCAGGATTGGAACTTGGAGCGGGAAATCTATCGACTAACTTAAGACCGATAAACACCCCACTCGTCTCGGCGGGGGGACTCCTTCTCGGCACTTCGAGCCCGAATGTATCGGCCAATGGCACTCCATCGAAGAACTCTTCGAAGGCTCCCGCCGGTACCGGGCCTTTGCTCGGTGAGCGCGTCCTTGCGGCCTGGACTTCATTAAGAGTTTCCTGTGAAAAGGAGGGAGAATCCATTGTCTCTAGGAGGTCCGAGACTCCTTGTACTGCCTCCCCTACATCTGCACATACCCTGGTCCTCGTCCTTGCCTCGAGATCCTCTTCTCGAGGGATGCAAGATTCATCAACCGATGGCTCGGGGACTGTCCTAGGTGGTTCATTTTTTAAAGTATCGAGGTCTCTATCTTCCTCAGAGTCGTCGCTCAATCGGATAGCCAGATCAGAGATTCTGGGCTTACGAGCTATGCTTTTCTTCTTAACCTTCCTTCTCTCAGGCTCCGAAGGACCGGGGATTTCCTTTCTATTTTTCTCTCCCTCCTTCTTCGAGGCAGGGGGGAGGGCGGGGAACTTCTCCACTAGTGGACGCCGGCCTCAATTCAGCGTCTTTCGATAGACCTGTGAAGAAAGGGGGAAATTAATGACAACACCGATCACTTGAAATGAGAAAGATGAATATTATTGGGCTTACCATGATTTTTGGCCTCCCCAAAGGCCTTCCGATATTTCATGCCAAGCTCGCTCCGAGTAGGCCCTCTGAGACACCACCTTCCGGACCCATTCCTCCAAATGTTGAATCGCAGCCGGCATTTGAGAAACGGCTACACCTTATAAAATATATCGGTTAGATATAAAAAGGAGAACAGTAGATGGATTTAAGTAGGGAAATGTCGCTTACGTCTCATGTTCCACTTTTCAGGGAACGGCATGTCTTCTGCAGGGATAAGGTCCGAGGTTCTTATTTGAACGAATCGGCTCATCCAACCCTGGTGCTTGTCCTCATCAATGCTCAAGAACGGAGCTTTGCTGGCCCTGGCGAGCAAGTTTTATTAGCCCCCCTCAGAATATTCGGGGACTGTACAGTCGGAGTAAATGGTTAACAGCGAAGGGGTGCCCGTCGACTTTACTCACAAAGATGCGAAAAAGGTGAACTATCCGCCAAAAAAAGGAGGATGAAACTGGCCCAATGTAACGTCGTACCTTTTACAAAAGGTGACAATTATGGGGTCCAGAGGTCCCAACGTGAAGGGGTAGGTATAGACGCTCAAGTAACCCTCCACATGGGTGGTAATCGCCTCATTTGGGGAAGGGACTACCATATCCTTGCCAACCCATTTACACTCCGCCTTCACCCTGCCAAGGATTTTGTTGGTGATCGAACTAATGTACCTAGTGACCGGTTCGCCCCGGCCGGGTACTGAAGAGGCCTTCTCCACCTTGAAGTCGGAGCCGGTCGAGTATCCAACCGGTATGAAAGCTTTCAGGGGAGGCTCCGCCAAAGTTTCCTCAACAGGGGCAGGCTCAACCTCTTCAGCGGGTTGAAAGGAAGAAGGCTATTATTTTTGAGGTACTGATTTTGATGTTTTCGCCATTAGAGTAGAAGAGATGGAAGGTGAGCAAAGGGAAGTGTATAATAGAAGTTTGCTTGAGGGGCTAAAATACAGAGAACAAAAGCAAGAAAATATTCAAACGACACAAAACCTGGAAATTGAAGAATGGAGGGGCTATTTATACCTTTCAAAAGCGGCGGTTCAAAACACGAGATGGGAAAACATTAATTGGTATTTGCAGAAGTTACAGGGTTTGTCGCCAGTTGGGACACGAAAGGACCCTTTTTGATAATGGCCACGTGCGTCATCATGCTGCCGTCATCCATCAGTAAGACGTTTTTAGGCTATCTGATTTTTACGCTTCGAACTTCGTGTCGTGTTAATAAGTGTGTTCTCATTTAACCTAATCTTGAAAACCGGGCCAAGAACCATTATGGGAACAGAAACAGGCCAACAAATCAAGAAGAGCCTCAGCGCATGATCAATATGATAATCGGAGGGGTATATACACCCCCAGGCCTGTGTTGAAGCGTACCAAAATATCTATTACCCGAGAAAAGCGTACTCGGGATTACGCGGCGGAAGGAGCCTTATGCTTCGGCGATAAGGATGCAGAGGGAGTCATACAGCCCCATAACGATGCCTTGGTGATATCGATGCTCGTACATAAAATCCGGGTGAAGCGGGTACTTGTCGACCCCAGTAGTTAAGCTAATATAATTCGATCGTGGGTCATCGAGCAGCTTGGATTGACAAACCAAATCATCCCCGAAGTGTGGATCCTCAATGGTTTCAACATGGCATGTGAAACAACCAAAGGGGAAATTACGATGATGGTGAACACCGCCGGTACTGTTCGGGCAACGAAGTTTTGCGTGATCGAGGGCGACATGAGATACAATGCCTTGCTCGGAAGGCCTTGGATTCATGACATCGGAGCTGTACCTGCAACATTACACCAGATATTGAAGTTCCCATCGGCTGATGGGGTCGTAACCGTTTATGGAGAGCAACATGCTGCGAGGGAAATGTTCGCAGTAGAAGAGACAGTGCCAAAGCCAACCGCTCCTTTCCAGAAGACCCAATAGCAATCACAGACACCACCTTCAACAAACGAGGGTGAGCAAGATCAACTTGAAGTTGACAATTATGGGGTTCCCCGGTCATTTATCGGTCCCGACGAATCCGATGCGACCAAGTCGACAGTCGAGGAGCTCGAACAGATTTCACTTTGAAGCGACTTGCCCGATCGAAAGGTATACCTGGGCTCGGGCTCGGGCTTAAGCTCCGGGCTCAGGACCAGACTAATTAAATTTCTTTCAGCTAACGAAGATTCTTTTGCTTGGTCCCATCTTGGCATAACAGGGATACCGCCAGAAATTACAACTCACAAACTGAGCATTGACCTAAAATTCCGGCCGGTCAAGCACAAGAGGAGGCCTCAGTTCGAAATCAAGCAAGCATTCATCAAGGACGAGGTAACTAAACTTTTGAATATAGGGTCCATTCGGGAAGTTAAGTACCCGGAGTGGCTAGCAAATGTAGTTGTAGTTCCTAAGAAGGGAAATAAGCTTAGGATGTGCATAGATTACAAAGATCTAAACAAGGCGTGCCCCAAAGACTCCTTTCCCTTGCCTAACATCGATCGCATGATCGATGCTACTGCTGGCCACGAGACTCTTAGTTTTCTCAATGCCTATTCTGGTTACAACCAGATACAAATGGATAAGGATGATCAAGAAAAGACATCCTTCATCACAAAGTATGGCACTTATTGCTATAACGTGATGCCATTCGGGCTGAAAAACGCGAGGGCTACCTATCAACGCCTAGTGAATAAGATGTTCGAAAACCAACTAGGAGTAACAATGGAAGTTTATATTGATGACATGTTAGTCAAATCCCTACGAGCAGAGGACCATTTGAGTCATTTGCAGGAAACATTCGATGTACTAAAAAGGTACAACATGAAGTTGAACCCAAAGAAGTGTGCATTCGGAGTGGGCTCGGGAAAATTCCTTGGTTTTGTGGTCTCGAACCGGTGAATAGAAATCAGTCCCGATAAAATCAAAGCCATCGAAGACATAACGATCGTAGACAGTGTGAAAGCTATACAGAAACTAACAGGTCGGATAGCAGCCCTAGGCCGATTTATATCGAGGTCATCTGACAGGAGCCATCAGTTCTTCAACTTGCTAAGGAAGAAGAACGAATTCTAATGGGGACCAGAATGCCAGCATGCGTTAGAAGAGCTTAAAAGGTACCTCTCCAGTCCATCTCTGCTACATACGCCAAAAACGGGTGAGCAGTTATACCTTTACCTAGCTGTTTCGGAAATAGCGGTGAGCGGGGTCTTGGTCCGAGAAGAACAAGGTACGCAATTTCCCATTTATTATGTCAGTAGAACACTAGGTGAGGTCGAAACTAGGTACCCACATTTGGAAAAATTAGCACTCGTGTTATTGAGTACCTCTAGGAAGTTAAAACCCAACTTCTAGTGTCACCCCATATGTGTAGTGACAACTTATCCCCTTAGAAACATTATGCACAAACCTGAGCTATCAGGTCGACTGGCCAAGTGGGCCATCGAAATAAGCGGGTACGATATTAAATATCAGCCTCGAACCTCGATCAAGTCTCAAGTACTGGCAGATTTTGTCGCCGACTTTACGCCGTCGCTTATCCCCGAGGTCGAGAGAGAACTAATGACCAAATTGAGGACTCCTTTAGGAGTGTGGACTTTGTTCACAGACGGCGCCTCCAATTCGAAAGGATCGGGGCTTGGTATCGTACTCAAACCCCCAACCGGGAATATGATTCGACAGTCTATTAAGACTGTAAAATTGACTAACAATGAAGCAGAATATGAGGCTATGATTGCAGGCTTAGAGTTGGCCAAAAATATGGGAGCAGAAATAATCGAGGCCAAATGTGATTCCCACCTCGTGGTCAACCAAGTAAATAGGACATTCGAGGTCAGAGAGGGGCGTATACAAAGGTACGTGGAAAAGCTTCAGGTCACGCTACACAGGTTTAAAGAATGGACCCTAGTACACATACCATGGGAACAAAATAGTGAGGCCGGTGCCCTCGCCAACTTAGGGTCGTCGGTCGAAGATGAAGAGATTGACTCAGAAAAAGTCGTGCAATTATTGAGGTCGGTGGTGGAAGAAGGCCATGCCGAATCAACTCAACAAGCTTGACCTGGGATTGGAGAAACAAATACATAGAATATTTTAGTTCGGGTAAATTTCCATCGGATCCCAAAGAATCAAGGGCATTACGCACAAAGGCGGCCCGATTTTGTTTAGCCAACAACGGAACCTTATACAGGAGAACATTCGGACGTCCTCTCGCTATATGTCTTGGACCGAGTGACACCGAGTACATCTTAAGGGAGATACACGAAGGTACATGCGGCAATCATTCCGGCTCTGAATCCTTGGTTCGAAAAATAATTCGGGCCGGTTACTATTGGGTCGACATGGAGAATGATACGAAGGAGTTCGTACGCAAGTGCAACAAATGCCAAAAGGCATGCACCGATGATTCACCAGCCCGGAGAGACACTGCATTCAGTCCTGTCGCCATGGCCGTTCATGAAGTGGGGCGTGGACATCGTCGGACCTCTCCCTCGTGCACCAGGTAAAGCTCAATTTGTTCTTTTTATGACTGACTATTTTTCAAAGTGGGTGGAAGCACAGGCTTACGAAAAGGTCAGGGAAAAAGAAGTGATTGACTTCATATGGGACCATATCATTTGCCGGTTCGGGATGCCCTCAAAGGTTGTATGCGATAATGGCAAATAATTCGTCGGCAGTAAAATAGCATAGTTCTTCGAAGACAACAAGATCAAGAGAGTACTGTCAACTCCGTATCACCCCAGCGGCAACGGTCAAGCCAAGTCAACCTACAAGACTATAATTCAAAACCTAAAGAAAAGGTTAGCCGACCCAGAAGGAAAATGGAGGGAAATGCTGCCCGAGGTTCTATGGGCATATCGCACAACCGAGAAAACCAGCACCGAGGCCACCCCGTTCTCCCTAGTCTAAGGTGCTGAAGCACTGATACCGGTCGAGGTAGGCGAACCGAGCATCAGGTTCTGAAACACACCGAGGAATCGAACCGGGAAGCTATGAACATCAGCCTGGAACTTTTGGATGTAAGGAGGGAAGCGGCCCTTGTTTGGATGGCGGCGCAGAAATAAAAAATCGAAAGGTATTACAATCGGAGAGCCCATCTCCGATACTTCAACATTGGGGACTTGGTACTCAGAAGAATTACACCCAACGCTCGAGATCCAAACAAAGGAAAACTAGGATCGAACTGGGAAGGACCCTATACTATCTTGAAGGTCACCGGAAAGGGATCTTACAAGCTCAGAACTATGGATGGCAAGCAGCTGCCAAACAATTGGCACGTGAGCCACCTGAAGCGATATTATTGTTAAGGTAATAAATTTCATTTTTTTCATTTTTATTACTTTATGATACTAACATCACCAGGTAGCAAATAGAGTGACTTCAAGCCAGGAAACACAAGACACTAGGACTGAAAGCACGCGTTGCACTCTTTTTTTCCTTCGACCGGTTTTGTCCCAAATTGGGTTTTACGGAAAGGTTTGTAATGAGCCAACTAGGAGACGTGCTAACTTAGATCGGTCGCTCATCGAAGATAATGATATTTGGTGCACAACTTCGATCGACCTCGAATAGCTGGGGATTGCTAGTCTATTTCGAATCTTTGCCTAGCTACTTCAAATTCAAGGGGACTTCACGCAGATATTTAGGAATCAATGTAAGGGTCAAACGGTCGAAAGTACCGTGCCCAAATAGATCGATCTGCCCCTTAAGCAAAGTTGTACAAGCGTATGAATGCTAATAAAGTTTATTTGGCACCGATATTCTGTGTCTGAGCCCAAGGGCCTCTTTGATTTTCATTACATCATCAAAAACTAACATTGTTCAAATGTTTGCGCCAAATTCCGAGGGGAGTAAGACCTATTAAGGCAAACCCCAAACTTGATTAAAAGGCCAAGGCCGTATTGAGTTAACAAAACTCGAAGGGGAGTAAGACCTATTAAGGCAAACCCCAAACTTAATTAAAAGGCCAAGGCCATATTAAGTTAATAAAACTAGAAGGGAAATAAGACCAACTCAGGCAAACCCCAATTTATAAAAAGGCCAAGGCCAAACCAAGTTAAAATCGAGGGTGACTTAGAGTTGCCAAGGCAAAACCTCGATTCTTTAAAAGGGCTAAGGCCAAATCAAGTCACTGAAGTTCGAAGGGGAACAAAATTTACTAAGACTTAATCCCGATTTCTTAATAGGCCAAAGCCACATCGAATTGATAAATTTCGGGGAGAAACGAAGTCTATTAAGGCAATTCTGAATTCATAAAAGGCTAAGGCTGAATCGGGTCGAAACCTGTTAAGACGGATTCAATTCCTTAACGGATCAAGGTCCCCTCGAGGTGTGGGCCTTATTCGATCGGCCTTGGAGGAAGGAAATACATTGTGAAATAAATCCTAGCTAAGACAGGAAAAATTGCAAGATATGAAAATTTTAGAGCAAAGTTAGACAAAAGGAATTCTTTTATATATGAAAATTAAAGTATGTTACAAAAAGGCCATATCATTTTACAGGCAACATCAGTCAGAATCATCTTCTTCCTCCTCAGGGAAGGCCCTCTTCCTTGCTTCAGCTTCGATCTTTGCTGCTTCATCGACCTTAGAAGATAGATCAAAACCTCGAGCTTGCAGCTCTTCGAGGACGGAGAGACGGGTCTGGCACTTGGTGTATTCAACCAAAATCTTTGATTGCTCCTGGGCGGCCTCAGCATCAGCTCTGTATTGAGCTATCAAATCATCGGCATTGGCTTTGGACGTGGCAATCTCGGACTTTACTGATTGCAGCTCGTTCACCAGAACATCCCGGTCCTGGGTGAGCGTCTCGGCTTGGGATTGAAGAGATTCGGTGCTCTTAGTCAGAACTCCGATTGTTTCTAGTGCCTCCGAAATCTGCTCTTCCAAGGGAACTATGCGATCTTGGAGGGTCTCCTTTTCCGAAGTCAGTATATCGGCCTTGGTTGTCCATTCGTTAGTTTCTACCTTGGCCTCGCTCACTGTAGACCGAAGTTGATTTAATTGGTCGGCTTGTTGCCCCAGCTGGTCAATTGATTTGTCATGCTCTCTTCGCATGAAGTCCAGCTCAGCCTGAAGGTTTGACATCTCCCCCTCGAGTCGCTGGCGCTGTGCCTTTTCTTGTGCCATTTCTTCCCTTTGCCGGAGGAATGCCTCGTGATGAAGCACCGAAGACTGCAAGGTGTATATAATAAAACAATCAGTACAAGTATAAGGACAAGATAACGGGTGCCAAATAGAGCCAGAGAGGAAGTGTACCTTATTTGATGCCTGTTGAGCTTCGTTGAACAAACAGGCCGAGCCCACCACATCCATTGCAGCCTAATCCTCTGCGATCACCAAGCAACGAAGGTAGCTAGCCACGCCTACGGGCGCAGCCAAAACCCTAGCATCTTCGGGAATGGTGAACTTTATTACCCTCTTCCAATCAGGATTGGAACTTGGAGCGGAAAATCTATCGACTAACTTAAGACCGATAGACACCCCACTCGTCTCGGCGGGAGGACTCCTTCTCGGCACTTCGAGCCCAAATGTATCGGCCGATGGTACCCCATCGAAGAACTCTTCGAAGGTTCCCGCCGATACCGGGCCTTTCCTCGGTGAGTGCGTCCTTGCGGCCTGGGCTTCATTAAGAGTTGCCTCCGAAAAAGAGGGAGAATCCATTGTCTCTGGGAGGTCCGAGACTCCTTGTACTGCCTCCCCTGCATCTGCACATACCCTGGTCCTCGTCCTTGCCTCGAGATCCTCTGTTCGAGTGATGCAAGCTTCATCGACCGATGGCTCGGGGACTGTCCGAGGTGGTTCATTATTTAAAATATCAAGGTCTCTATCCTCCTCAGAGTCGTCGCTCAATCGGATAGCCAGATCAGAGATTCTGGGCTTACGAGCTATGCTTTTCTTCTTAACCCTCCTTTTCTCCGGCTACGAAGGATCGGGGATTTCCTTTCTCTTTCTCTCTCCCTCCTTCTCCGAGGTAGGGGGAGGGCAGAGAACTTCTCCACCTTGATGTCGGAGCCAATCGAGCATCCAACCGGTATGAAAGCTTTCTGGGAAGGCTCCACCGAATTTTCCTCAACAGGGGCAGGCTCAACCTCTTCAGCGGGTTGAGAGGAAGAAGGCTGTTGTTTTTGAGGTACTGATTTTGATGTTTTCGCCATTAGAGTAGAAGAGATAAAAGGTGAGCAAAGGGAAGTGTATAATAGAAGTTTTCTTGAGGCGCTAAAATACAGAGAACAAAAGCAAGAAAATATTCAAACGACACAAAACCTGGAAATTGAATAGTGGAGGGGCTATTTATACTTTTCAAAAACGACGGTTCAAAACACGAGATGGGAAAATATTAATTGGTATTTGCAGAAGTTACAGGGTTTTTCGCCAGCTGGGACATGAAAGGACCTTTTTTGTTAATGGCCATGTGCGTCATCTTGCTGCCGTCATCCATCAGCAAGACGTTTTTAGGCTATCTGATTTGACGCTTCAAACTTCGTGTCGTGTTAATAAGTGCGTTCTCACTTAACCTAATCTTGAAAAGTGGCAGCTCATATCGTTTCTTGTCATTACTCTCCAAAAAACAAGGGGACTATCTGTATGGGTCGGATACAATCGAACATATAAGATACATCGGTCTTGGGTTACGATCTTTGATGCTACTTGAGGTCGATCTCTCGCAGATCGAGACCGGCACTTCGAGAATGTAAATTCGAGGTCAGACACCATCTGGTTAAAGTTCAAGACCAAAGCACTCGAGATAAGGTAGTTGAGACCGGTCTGGGTAAAGTATCATATGGCAAAAATATCATATTCGCATAACGGAAAGGCCCAAAATCTCGTGGTGTGTAATTATCTCGGCGGGAATCACGGCTCAAATCAGCAGAGACGTTGAACCCAATAATTTTAGGAATCTTTTACCCTGTAATTAGGTCTTTTACATTGTATAGAATTCTTCTCTCCCCCTATATAAAGAATTCAACTCTATTGTATACGAGGGGACTATCAACAGAACACTTATCATTTTTTGGCTATCTTCTTCATAAACAGTTTATTTACTTCATTATTGTTCGTTCCGTCACAGCAAAACTACTCAACCTCAGTGGTTTGTTTATTCTTTCTTTTACTTAAATCAGCCTTTATTTATCGCTTATCCTTTAATTGTATCAGGCCAAGTCACGTATCCTTAGTACCACGTACAAATTCAATTGTTACTCGTATTTTAGGGTAAACACCGTATAATAACGGTAGTCATTCATACTATTCTGGTTGGATGAATGAGATATTTACTTTCTTAATATGATAAGATAGTTATTGTTTCCTTCGTCAACGTATTCTTGCTTCTTTGCAAAATTAAATTAAAGCTGCAAGCCATAGTGATGAAAAAAGTCAAGAAACTCATCTGATCACATGCCTGCAGAGATCATTAGTAATAATGGAAATGTTCTAACCCAAAATTTTTCACAGTCGACCTATAAAATCCAAACAATGGTCTTCTCTACTTTGCTCATAATCATACCACAACTACTATTCAAAAACAACCTCCCTTTCCTTTCCCCTTGTGGATTCTGCTTTACTAATCAAATTAATTTTGTTTCTTTATCCAGAAGGAAAATTGTTCTGCCTTCCGTTTCATTTCTTGGGCACAACTTCAAGATTTTACAATCGTGCAATGGTCTTTTACTTTGCCCCTTCAGTAGTGGAATAATTATGTTAATCTGCGACCCCGCAACTGGCAATTTCAAGATTCTTCCATCTGCTAAGGTGGATGGTGAATTCACATGTATTAGTCCTTTCGCCCTTGCGTTTGATCCTTTTCAATCGCCTTATTATAAAGTTGTTTATTTTAAGATATTATGAAGTAGTTATCTGAATCAACAACAAATTGTTACTATTTTTGGATCTTCATGTATTCATTGGAATGGGATTTCAAAACCTAACACTTTTTTTTATGCGTCAATGTGTTCAGATATGTCTGCTAGAATCTTCTCTAAAGGTTCCATTCTTTGATTTTGCCATGAACGTTATATTTGTTTTAATACGAGGAAATGAAAAAAGTTCATTTATGCCCGTGAACTATATGAAATTGTACATATTTGTCCGTCGTTAAAAGGTGGACTCAATATATAAGGTGGCTCACATATGTCAATTTTTAGCCGGACTTCACTAATAAAACATTAAGCAACATTTGACACGTGTCACAATCTGGTGCATTCCATCTATATCCTAATCTAAATAATAAGCCAACCCGACCTATCACTCTTATTTTATTAAACTGACCCGACCTAGTACCCTATTTTAATAAATCCCAATCCTATTTTACTACTGTATTGGGTCAAATACGACCGGCTGCTCGAGGTGAGTCGAGCCCGGATACGGCGCAAGACCGGGTTGCCTCGATCCGAATTCGGTAAGTCGAGCACGAAATTGGAGCAACCGAAACGGGGTGGCCGACATTGGCCGATGAAAGCATATCTCGAGACAAAGATCAGTTTGGAGCGGATGTTTCGTGCATTCCTGATATTTCGGCGGGAGTAGATATCTCAACCGTCATAGACGTTAGGCCACTATTTTAGGGATATCCCATGTCGTAATTAAAGGAATTTTTATCTTGTAATTAGAGTTTTACCAATTAAGGAGTCTTTCTTTTACCTATAAGAAGGGTGTCTACCTTCATTGTAAAGGACAACTGATATCGATAGAAAATACTAAATACGGCTACTGTTCATCAAGCTTTGTCTTCTTTGTTATACTTCGTCATTGAATACTCAATCACAATGGTTTGGTTATTCCTTTTATCTATTATATTCTAGTTCTTTGCATTATATTTTACATTGTATCAAATTGATTCACACATCCTTAGCACTACGAACAAATTCAATTGTTACTCAGATTTAAGGGTAAACAGTTTGGCGCCCACCGTGGGGATGAGGATATTAGTGAATTTTTTTGGTACAATTCTCTTTCACGCACTATTTTATGCTTGCTCTTTGCAGAATTTTTTGTTTTTCAGATTACAGCCTAATCATGTCACACTCACTCCCCAATAATAACGAGTTCAACCACCAAGGTGAAAACAACGATGCGCCCGAAAATGAGGTCCCAATCGACGCCAACTCCCAAATGGCAGTCGACGCTGATCAGACCCCCGACCCATCACACAGCGTTTGGGGGAAAAGCGCTCAGGGGTTCAACATAGTGGAGAAAACGAAATTAGTCTCAAAGTAATATTCGATATGTTGCTAGCCCAGCAAGCAGCGATAGCCCAATTACAAAGCCGCAGTCAGAACCCGGGCGGGGCCGAAGCCGTTCCTCCTCATGTGGTAGCCGAACAAGATGAGCGGATCGCAGCGCAACCTGATGAGAACACTTCAGGAACCAACTCCGAGATTATCAAAATGCTCGAGGAGTTGACTAAGGGGGTCGAAACGGGTGAAAAAAGAATCGAAGCTAACGTCAAGAAGGTCGAAACGTACAATTCGAGGGTAGACCAGATACCGGGAACACCTCCAGTGTTGAAAGGTTTGGACGCTAAAAAGTTTGTGCAAAAGCCTTTCCCGTCCAGCACCGCTCCAAAACCGATTCCGAAGAAGTTCCGCATGCCCGAAATTCCTAAATATAACGGAACTTCGGATCCAAATGAGCATGTGACAGCTTACACCTGTGCTATAAAGGGGAACGACCTCGAGGACGATGCAATCGAGTCCGTCCTCCTGAAAAAATTTAGAGAAACCCTATCCAAGGGGGCAATGACGTGGTATCACAACTTACCACCGAATTCCATCGACTCTTTTGCCATGCTCGCTGATACCTTCGTCAAAGCCCATGCAGATTCCATCAAGGTTGAGACGAGGAAATCAGATTTATCAAAGTCAGACAACGAGACAGCGAAACGTTAAGAGAGTTCGTGTCTCGGTTCCAAATAGAGCGAATGGACCTGCCACCGGTTACAGATGACTGGGCCGTGCAAGCCTTCACCCAAGGGCTGAATATCAAAGTTCTGCGGCATCTCGACAACTCAAACAGAGCTTGATTGAGTACCCGGCCGTCACCTGGGCAGACATCCACAACCGATA
>MCJB01030682.1:38322-105865 GCA_002018475.1 Nicotiana obtusifolia
AGATATGGGGTACCCCGATCGTTCATTGCTCCGGATGAGTCCGACGCAACTAAATCGACGGTCGAGGAGCTCGAACAAGTCTCGATCCGCAGCGACGCACCCGATAGAAAGGTATACCTGGGCTCGGGTTTAAACCTCGAGCTCAGGTCCAAATTACTTACTTTCCTTTCAGCTAATGAAAATTCCTTTGCTTGGTCCCATTTAGATATGACAGGCATACCACCGGAAATTGCGACGCACAAGCTGAGTGTTGACCCGAAGTTCTGGCCGGTCAAGCAAAAAAGGAGACCTCAGTCCGAAGTCAAACAGGCCTTCATCAAGGACGAGGTAACTAAGCTCTTAAACATAGGATCCATTCGAGAGGTTAAGTACCCTGAATGGTTAGCTAATGTAGTTGTAGTCCCTAAGAAGGGAAACAAACTTAGAATGTGTATAGATTATAAGGACCTAAACAAAGCATGCCCCAAAGACTCCTTCCCCTTGCCCAACATCGATCGCATGATCGACGCGACTGCTGGCCACGAGACTCTTAGTTTTCTCGACGCCTATTCTAGGTACAACCAGATACAAATGGATAAGGATGACCAAGAAAAAACATCCTTCATCACCAAGTATGGCACTTATTGCTATAATGTGATGCCATTCGGGCTTAAGAATGCAGGAGCAACATATCAACGCCTAGTTAATAAAATGTTTGAAAAAAATCTAGGTAAACCAATGGAAGTTTATATTGATGACATGCTGGTTAAGTCCCTACGAGCAGAGGACCATTTAAGTCATTTGCAGGAAACGTTTGATGTCCTGAAGAAATAAAACATGAAATTGAATCCAGAAAAATGTGCATTCGGAGTGGGCTCTGAGAAGTTCCTTGGGTTTATGGTCTCCAACCGGGGAATAGAAATCAACCCGGACAAAATTAAGGCCATCGAGGACATAACGGTCGTCGACAGCATCAAGGCCGTGTAGAAATTGACAGGCCGGATTGCAGCATTGGGCCGATTTATATCGAGATCGTCGGACAGGAGCCATCGATTCTTCAATTTACTAAAAAAGAAGAATGAGTTTTCATGGGGACCGGAATGCCATCACGCATTGGATGAACTAAAAAGGTACCTCTATAGCCCGCCTTTACTGTATCCATCGAAGATAGGTGAACAGTTATATCTTTATCTCGCTGTATCGGAGGTAGCAGTGAGCGGGGTCCTTCTCAGGGAAGAACAAGGTACGCAATTTTCTATTTACTACGTTAGTAGGACATTAGGAGAAGCCGAGACCAGATACCCACACTTAGAAAAACTAGCACTCGCCTTACTGAGTGCGTCTAGAAAATTGAAAACATACTTTCAATGTCACCCAATATGCGTGGTGACGACCTACCCGCTTAGAAATGTTATGCATAAACCTGAATTATTGGGCCGATTGGCCAAATGGGCCATCGAGATCAGCGGATACGATATCAAATATCAGCCTCGGACCTCGATAAAATCTCAGGTGCTGGCCGATTTTGTCGCCGACTTCACACCGTCGCTCATCCCCGAAGTCGAGAAAGAGCTCATGATTAAATCAGAGACTCCCTCAGGAGTGTGGACTCTGTTCACAGACGGTGCCTCAAATTCGAAGGGGTCAGGGCTTGGCATCGTACTCAAGCCTCCGACCGGAAACACGATTAGACAGCCATTAAGACTTTAAAACTGACTAACAATGAAACCGAATATGAGGTTATGATTGCAGGTCTAGAGTTGGCCAAGAACCTTGGAGCAGAAGTAATCGAGGCCAAGTGAGACTCTCTCTTCGTAGTCAACTAAGTGAATGGAACGTTCGAAGTCAGAGAGGGACATATGCAAAGGTATGTGGATAAACTTCAGGTCACCTTGCACAGGTTCAAGGAATGGACCCTTCAGCACATACCTCGAGAGCAAAACAGCGAAGCCGATGCCCTTGCCAACCTAGGCTCGTCGGTCGAAGACAAAGAGATCGACTCTGAAAAGGTCGTGCAGTTGTTAAGATCGGTGGTGGAGGAGGGTTATGCTGAGATCAACTCTATAAGTTTGACCTGGGATTGGAGAAACAAATACGTAGAGTATTTCAGATCAGGTAAGTTTCCACCCGACCCTAAAGAATCGAGAGCATTGCATACAAGGGCGGCTCGATTTTGCTTGGCCGATGATGGAACTCTATACAGAAGGACCTTCGGAGGACCTCTAGTTATATGTCTCGGACCGGGGGACACCGAGTACATCTTGAAAGAAATACACGAAGGAGCTTGTGGCAATCATTCAGGCTACGATTTGCTAGTTCGAAAGGTGATTCGGGCCGGCTATTACTGGAACGATATGGAGAAGGACGTGAAGGAATTTGTACGCAAATGCAGTAGGTGTCAAAGACACGCACCGATCATCCACCAACCGGCTGAGACGTTGTATTCAGTCATATCGCCATGGCCATTTATGAAGTGGGGAATGGATATAGTAGGTCCCTTCCCCCGAGCACCAGGTAAAGCTCAATTTATCCTTTTTATGACTGACTATTTTTCTAAGTGGGTGGAAGCACAGGCTTACGAGAAGGTCAGAGAAAAAGAGGTGATTGACTTCATATGGGACCATGTCATCTGCCAATTCGGGATGCCTTCTGAAATCGTATGCGATAATGGAAAACAATTCATTGGCAGCAAGGTAACCAAATTCTTGGAAGACAATAAAATCAAAAGGATATTGTCGACTCCGTATCACCCCAGCGGTAACGGTCAAGCGGAATCGACCAACAAAACCATAATTCAAAACTTGAAGACAAGGTTAGTTGACACAAAAGGAAGATGGAGGGAAATGCTACCCGAAGTCTTGTGGGCATATCGAACGACCGAAAAAACTAGTACCGGAGCCACTCCATTTTCCTTAGTATATGGCACCGAAGCGTTGATACCGGTCGAAGTAGGCGAACCAAGCATCAGGTTTCAACACGCAACCGAAGAGTCTAACCAAGAAGCTATAAATACTAGCCTGGAACTCTTAGATGTAAGAAGAGAAGCTGCTTTAGTTCGAATGGCAGCTCAGAAACAAAAAATCGAGAGGTATTATAATCGGAGAACTCGTCTTCGATACTTCAGTACAGGGGACTTGGTACTCAGAAGGATCACGCCCAATACCCGGGACCCCAACGAAGGGAAATTGGGACCGAACTGGGAAGGTCCCTATACTATATTGAAGGTCACCGGAAAGGGCTCTTACAAGCTCTGGACCTTGGATGGTAAGCAGCTGCCGAGTAACTGGAATGTGAGCCACTTGAAGAGATACTATTGCTAAGGTAATTTACTCCACCTTTTTACTTTCTTTTTACTTCATCTATCGGTACTAACACATGTAGGTTAGATCGATATCAAGCGAGTCAGCACAAAATATTAGGACTGAAAGCACGCGTTGCACTCTTTTTCCCTTCGACCGGTTTTGTCCCAAATTGGGTTTTACGGCAAGGTTTTTATTGAGGCAACTATATGTCGTGCTAACATAGATCAATCATTTATCGGAATTCACAAGTTTTGTATTAAACTCTAGCAATGTTCGTTTGTTTACTTCGATTTCGAGGGGGCCAAATAAAGATCGCTAGGAATTGATGTAAGGGTCAAACGGTCAGAAGAGCCGTACCCGAGTAGATCGATCTGATTTCCCTCCATCAAACGAAGATGTACAAGTACATGAATATTAATGAAATCGTTTGGTACCTACATTATATTCTCAAGCCCAAGGGCTTTTACAATCATCTTTGCATTATCAATAACTGAGATTGTCAAAAATGCATCAAACCCAAAGGGGAATAAGACCTGACGAGGCAAACCCCGAAGCCGACTAATTGGGCCAAGGCCTAGGCAAACTTATATAACACAAAGGGAACTGAGATCGATCTGGGTAATTCCGGTTTATGAAACGCCAAGGTCGAATTAAATTAAACCGATCAAAGTTTGAAAAAGTACAACTTCGACTATCCGAAATAAGGCTAAGGCCGAATCAGATTGAAAGGGATCTAAATTTTGCCAAGGCATGATCCCGATTCGCATACCAGAAAGCATAGCTTAATGGTCGAAAGTAGAGCGAGTACAGCTCACTTTAAACACTCAAAAAGGCTAAGGCTAACTAATTGTTAATCGATCCAATCGGACGCAACTTATAATTCTAGCCAAGGCTAGAAATAGCGAAATATGAGAATCAAGAAGCCAAGTCGAGATAAAACAAATGATGTTTTATATATATAACAGAACTTTTATACATGTTCGAATTACGAAACGTCAAGACAACATCAAAATAAGCATCAAAATGATGTCAGTCCGAGTCATCTTCAAATTCTTCAGGAAAGTTTCGTCTCCTCATTTCATCCTCTATCTTTGCTGCCTCAGCAACGTCGGAGGACAGATCGAGACCACGAGCTTGAAGTTCCTCAAGAATGGAAAGGCGAGTTTGGCATTAAGTGTACTCAACCAGCGCCTTCGATTGCTCATGAGCGACCTCGGCATCGGCTCTATACTGAGCTATCAAGTCTTCAGCTTTGGCCTTGGTGGTGGCAATCTCCGATTTCGCTTCCTGCAGCTGGTTGGTCAGAGCTGCCCGATCTTGGGTAAGCGATTCAACTTGGAGCCGTAGGGATTCATTGTCTTGGATCAGAGCTCCGGTCTTCTCCTGCGCTTCCAAGGCCTGTTCTCTTAGTCGGTTTGGAGAGCCTCTTTCTCCGCAGTTAAAGTCTCAACCATGGCTCTCCACCCACTCGTTTCAGCTTGGGCCTTGTTCAGTTCAAACCGGAGTCGGTCCAACCGGTTAGTCGCTTGCTCCAGTTGGTCAATGCTCGTGGCATGCTCTTTCCTTACAAAATTTAGTTCAGCCCGGAGACTCGACATCTGATTTTCGAGCCGCTGACGCTGATCCCTTTCTTGTACCATTCCTTCTTTGATTCGAAGGAACATTTCGTGATAAAGCACCGAAGACTATGGGAAATTCAAATTAAAAACTGTCAGTGCGGGCTTGGAATCAAAACATTGAGCATAGTTTAAAACAAATAAGAAAGCGTACCCTGTTCGATGCCTGTTGAGCTTCATTGAATAAGCAAGCCCAATCCACAGCATTCATTGCAGCCCGGTCTTCTTCAGTCACCAAGCTGTGGAGATAGCTAGCTACGCCTACCGGCGGACCTAATGCTCGGGCGTCCTCGGGGACAGTGAAGGTTATCACCCTCCTCCGATCAGGGTTCGAGCTCGGAGCGGAGAATTTATCGATCAATTTGATACCAGCTGATACCCCACTCATCTCGGCTGGGGGACTCCTTCTGGGAACTTCGAGGCCGAAGGTATCAGCCGACGGCACCCCGTCAAAAAATTCTTCGAAGGTCCCTGCTGTGACCGACACCTTGCTCGGCGTATATATCCTTGCATCTTGGGCATCATTCATTGTTGCCGTTGAAAAAGAAGGAGAATGCACCATCTCTGGAATGTCCGAGGGTCTTTGTGCCATCGCCTCTACGTTGGCCCGGTCGCCGGTCCTTGCTCCCGTTTCAATATTTTCTCCTTGGGAAGCACCAGTCTCTTCCACGCTCGGCTCGGGGACTTCCCGAGGGGATTTGTCGTGTAACTTTTTGGGGCTCTTTTCCCCTTCAGATTCATCGCTCAGTTGAATGGAAGGGTCAGTGACTGTGACCTTACGAGCCATCATCTTCTTCCTACCCTTCTTCTTTTCGGGCTCGGCATGGTCGGGAGCCCTTTTTCTCTTTTTTCCTCCTTCTTTTCCCAATGGGGGAAGGGAGCGAGTCACTGCCCCACCGGTAGTAGCCGACCTCAGCTTGGCATCCTTCGAGAGACGTGCAAAATAAATTTTCAATTTCAAAAGACTAAGTGTTGGAATCGATTGTCTTAGAATATATGAACGTCACTGAAGCTCACCATGATTCTTGGCCTCCCAAAGGCCTTTCGATATCTCTCTCCAGGCCCGTTCATAATAGGACCTTTGGGCCACGACCTTCCTGACCCACTCCTCTAAATCCTGAATTGCGGCTGGTGCCTGGGAAACGGCTACACATCATAGTACATCGGCTAAGCGTTGGAAGGTAATAATAAGAGATCTTAAACGAAGAGGCACTTACGTTTCATGTTCCACTTTTCAGGGAACATCATATTATCAGCAGGGATCAGGTCGGAGGTCATGATTCAGACATATCGACTCATCCAGCCCCAGTCCCTATCTTCATCAATGCTCGAGAATGGAGCCTTACTGGCCCGGCGAGCGAGTTTAATCAGCCCCCCTCGGAACATCCGGGGACTGTACAGTCGAAGCAGATGGTCGATGGTAAAAGGGTGCCCCCCTTCGACCTTATCCACGAAAAAATGGAAAAGGTAAACTATGCGCCACACAGAAGGGTGGACTTGACCTAGAGTGACATTATATCTCCTACAAAACTCGATAATTATGGGGTCTATGGGTCCTAATATGAACGGATAGGTATATACACTAAGATATCCCTCCACATGTGTGGTAATAGCTTCATTCGGGGAAGGTATTACTATGTCCTTATCGGCCCAGTGGCATTCAGCCTTCACCCTTTCAAGATGTTTTTGGGTGATTGAGCTGATATATTCCGAAACCGGTTCGCCTCGGCCAGGCACCGGGGAAGGCTTCTCGACTTTGAAGTCGGAGCCTATGAAGCACCCTACTGGTATAAAGGCCTTTAATGGAGGTTCTTTGGAGGGTTCCTCAGTACGGATAGGCTCAGCCTCTTCAACAGGTTGGACAGGGGAAGGATGTTGTTTCTGAGGAACTGATTTAGAAGTTTTGGCCATAACGATTAAAGTAGTGAAAGCGAGAAGCAAAGAAGAAGAGAGGTTTCTGGTGAAGAATACTAGAAGAGACAAACTGCTTAGCAACGTGAAAGTAAAGAAGCAAACTCAAAGAAAGGAGGAAGTATTTATACTTTCCCAAAAAGCGGCGGTACAGAACACGAGGTGAATAAACATTAAATGCACGCAGAAGGTATAGGGCTCTGCAGACGAGGCAGGTAATGATTTCTTGTGTCAATGATCATGTGCGTCACGGCACTGCCGTCACACAAAGGGTCCTTTTAGGGTTGAACGGTTTGATGACTTTGACTTTGTGGCACACTCGATGGATGTATTGATTACTTAGCCGAAAAGTTCGAAGAATGACGGTTCATGTCGTTTTTTGTCCTTACTCTCCAATAAACGAGGGGACTATCTGTATTGGGTCAAATACGACCGGCTGCTCTAGGTGAGTCAAGCCCGGATACGGCGCAAGACCGGGTTGCCTCGATCCGAAGTCGGTAAGTCGAGCACGAAATTGGAGCAATCGAAACGGGGTGGCCGACATTGGCCGATGAAAGCATATCTCGAGACAAAGATCAGTTTGGAGCGGATGTTTCGTGCATTCCTGATATTTCAGCGGGATTAGATATCTCAACCGTCATAGACGTTAGGCCACTATTTTAGGGATATCCCATCCCGTAATTAAAGGGATTTTTATCTTGTAATTAGATTTTTACCAATTAAGGAGTCTTTCTTTTACCTATAAAAAGGGTGTCTACCTTCATTGTAAAGGACAACTGATATCGATAGAAAATACTAAATACGGCTACTGTTCATCAAGCTTTGTCTTCTTTGTTATACTTCGTCATTGAATACTCAATCACAGTGATTTGGTTATTCCTTTTATCTATTATATTTCAGTTATTTGTATTATATTTTACATTGTATCAAATTGATTCACACATCCTTAGCACTACGAACAAATTCAATTGTTACTCAGATTTAAGGGTAAACAACTACCCCACAACTTGCTGCCCTTCAAATATGTTGACCCAACATCCGAACCCTATTTTCGACCATCGGTGTCTTCAAGACCATCAGGACCTCCATAGTTCAACAGAATATCATCACCAGGTGCATAATTTTGAGCCAACGTCACTTTAAAGACAACAGCAAACAACAGGAAACTGAAAGCCAGGTGAAAACTGAATTTACTGCCTTCTGTCATTGATGCTATACACGCCAATGGTAAAAATCACTGGAAAACAAAAAAGAATTCCAAAGAAAAGATCAATATCCTACTGCTGACCTCCACGGAAATTTAGTCACATAAGGTCAAGAACAATGAAAAATCATAGGAAAGCTGGATTTTTTAAGTCCTGATAAACAACCAATCAGGGGTTTAAACCATTCTGCAGCTAAAACCCAGTTGAAATGAGCTCACTTTTTGTTTACCCTAAAAACAGATAACAATTAAATTTGTAAGTGATTTTAAGGATACGTGAATTAATTCGATGCAAACGATAAATGACGTTAGATTAAACAAATAAAGATATAATAAATCTAAACCACGTGAGGAGGATAGTTCCAGCCTTGATGAAATTTCCACTCTCGACATGGATTCACAATGGCTAGCACTGGTGAACGAGAATAAGACCTATGAATAACAGTGAAAATAATAGTATATTACAATGTGTTCCATGAGTATTACAATGTGTTCCATGAGTGATACCCTAAGTACAATTCTATACAAGTAAAAAATCTCCCATTTAATTGGTTACTGGATTCCCGTCGGTACGTGTCGAGATCTGCGTCGTGATACCCGATTGGTCGCGGATATTACGGCCTTCCGTTAATTGTGCTCGATTGCCCAATAATGCTCTCCAAGGTCTCCTAGGATTTGGACCGATTTTGGGGTCGTGGCCTTGACATACTCGAGGGCGGACGTCGTGCCCCCGATGCCAGACTCGATGAGTCCCTTACCTCGATTCCAGTTCCTTTCATCACGTCCCTTACCTAATTTATTTTATTAGGAATTGAGCCGGCTCATGGGTCCGATTTTACCCGCATACAGATAGTCTCCTCGTTTCTCGGAGAGTAAGTTTTACGGAAATGATGAGGAACAACATGAGTTTTCTGATCTTTTCTTCGACACGCTGCGACACAAAACGACAAAGAACCAAAACGTCCCATCAGTCGCGTCATTATTATCTCAAATGCGTGTCAGCTGTCGGTTGGCTACCCCTGGATGCGAAACACCATGGAAACCCTATAAATATCACCTCATTCGTTCATTTTTCACTTTACCTCCAAACTTCTACCCTCGTGTCTTCAGGATTTCATTACCCTTTTTTATACTCAGGCATTTTTACCTCCGTTACTCAAGATTTCTCGGTACGTTGCAGAATTTTTACTCATCTTCTACTCAAGCCAACACATCTGAGCTGTCAACTTTCACCCTTTCTCTATCTTTTTCAAGTTTTTTCCAGATAACAATGGCCAAAACCTCCAAATCTGTTCCCCAAAAGGTGGCTTCTACCTTCCAACCGACTACCAAAATCAACGAAACCACTTCCGATGTGGTCGATCTCGGGATATCTGTTGCTAACGTGGTTACTGATGAACCGATTCCTGAACCTCCCTTGAAGATGTTCATTCCCGGTGGTTGTTCGGTCGCTGACGACTTCAAGGTTGAGAATCCCTCTTCGGTGCAGGGTCGGTGTGAGGAGGCATCGAGATATATTTGATCAATCGCTGAAGATGACCTCCTCATAGTCCGAAAGGATTGCAACTAGGCCGACAAGGAGTGGCCCCCGACTCCGAGGAGGCCATTACTACCCATGTTGAGGGATACTTAAGGGTTTACACTTATCCCTTTACACTAGGCCCGGTGGATCCGGTCATTATAGACTTCTGTAAGAGGTACGAGGTATGTATCGGTCATATCCACCCATCGTTGTGGAGGATCGTAATCCTCCTTTGATTTTTTGTGAACAAGATCGACTCCTGTCGGTTCACCGTAGATCATATACTCCGTCTGTACAGTCCCAGAATCTTCCAAGGGGGACTAATAAAGATCGTGCGCTAGGCTAGCAAAGCCCCATTCTCGAGCATCGATAAAGCCAGGGATCGAGGCTGGCAGGGACGCTTTGTCCGTGTGCGGACTTCAAACTTGATTCCGGCCGAATCTAGGCCATTGCCCGAGAAGTGGAATGCATCACGTAAGTACAACTTTCCTTTGAATTTTGATTTCATGCTCATCTCTTTTTTTCCTCATTGGTGTTCGTGGTGGTGCAGCTGTCCCTCGAGTCCCGAATGTTGTTCCTTGGGTAAAGGAATGGATCGAGTGCATTGTCTCACAGATGCCTATTCCGAGCGCTCGTGGCGCAAACTCTCGAAGGGCCGTTGGGAGGCTCGCTCCCATGGTAAGATCTCTTTCCCGAATAAGTTACGCTAGGCTTCTTCTTTTAGCATAACGTTCTTCTTACTGTTATTGTTATTGTTATTGTTATTGTTATTGTTATTGTTATTGTTATTGTTATTTTTATTGTTATTATTATTATTATTATTAATATTATTATTATTATTATTTTTTTTTTTTCCTTTTTGTAGGTTTTGCCTAAGACCGTCGAGCTCAGGCCTTTAGTTAGGGACGAGGACTTGCCCGCTGATTCTTCTGCTTCGGGGCAGTCCAGAGCCACAGCAGGAGAGAAGAAAAGGAAGAAGGCCCCGAGCTCCCCGAGCTTAGAGAAAAAGAAACCAAGGAGAAGGTTGGTTCATAAGCCAAAGGATAGCTCCAGCTCTCGAGTGCCTGACTCAGACTCACATCTCCGGCTCAGGGACGAGCCTGAGGAGGACGAGCTCTTTGTGGCTCACGAGCCATCTATCTCTGAGGAACAAATAGCAGCCAAGGGGGAAACGACGAAGGCTAATCCCCCTCAAGTTCATGAGGCTGGTACCAAAGTGAGGGCCGAAATCTCTCGAGAAGTCGGCTCCACCCCTCTTGGTGTTATAGATATATTGGGATCGCCTTCATTCAAAGAATCTATGTTAGATGAAGCCCGAGCGATGAAAGAGATCGAATGAAGGGGTTCATGGAGCAGACGATCCCCTTCGATGCTTCTTTGATGGTGCGGACTCAACCGCCCTGGAAGACTTCACCAGGTTGGGCGATATAGAGCTGCCAAGGAAAAGCCCATCCTCGGAGGTCGGCGGGTCCAGCTTGAGCACAAGGTTGATCAATCGATCCCTGCTCCGAGCACGGATCCTGGTCGAAAGGAATCTGTTGCTATCATCGTTTCGGAGGATGCTTGGATTCTTTCCACCCCCGTAGGGATAGCTAGTTACCTGCGATGCCGGTAACCGAAGACGACCAGGCAAAAATGAACGAGGTGGATGCGCCATGCTTGTTCAACGAAGCTCAACAGGCGCTGAACCGGGTAAAGTGTTATCATACTCTTTTATCTTCGGGTCCAGTTTTTAATGACTAATGTCTTTTCCTCTCCTTATTTTACAGGCCTCGGTGCTTCACCATGAAACCTTTCTCCAGTACACGGATGAGCTTAGCCAACTTGAGACTGAAGTCAAAGAGCTCGCTGTGAAGAGAGACATGTATAAGCTTCTCAGCGAGCAACGTGAAGGAGAAGTCAAGAACCTTCGAGTCGAGTTGGACGCGGCTCAGAAAGAACATGCCAACCTGATTGAACAGGTAAAGATTTTTGAAGTTAGTGATGACGAGTTAGACATGGTGACTAATGGTCAGAACCCGTAGGTCTAGTAGAAGGTTAATTGGGTCGACCAGCTTCGAGCCGAGATGGACGAGGTCAAGGCCATGGACGAAGAGTGGAAGGGCAAAATGGACCAATTGGCTTCGAAAAAGGAGACTTCCTGGCAGCAACTGGCATCGGCGGAGGCCCAACTTCGAGCGACAAGGGAGAAAGCTTAGGCTCGATCCCATAAAATCGAAGACCTCCAATTTCAACTGGGCTCGGCTGCTACCGAATAGGATACCCTTGCTAAGGAGCTTAAAGCAGCCAAATCAGTGGCTGGCGACGCCGAGGAGATGATGGCCCAGTACATGGCCGATGCTGAGGTAGCCCAGGACCGCCTGAAAGTCATTGTCGAATACGTGAAGTGGTAGTCCCGAAGGGAGGCTCTCGAGGAAGTTCACGCCTGGGGTTTCGACTTAATGGTCGAGATCAAAAATGTTAAGAGGCTCGAGGCCGATGCTAAAAAGTTGGCATATCCTAAGAACGAGGAAGGCTCCGAGGGCTCAGACGGATTCGAGGGTGGAGAAGGCCCCAATGGTCCCGATGACGAGGCGAGTTCCGGCGAAGATCAGGCTTAGGCGCCTTGTAGATTTTTCTCTATTTTTGTATTTTTGTATGTTTTGTTGATGTTGTTTGGCCTTTGTAAAGATCTTTATATATATACAATGCTTTTCTTTTTTACCTTTGAAAATTTTTGAGTTTGTTTCTTTTGGCTTTTTCTTTACGATTGCAAAGACTTCAAATGCCTTAGCACGTAGTAATAAGGTCTTGTTCGGAGGTTAGAACAAGGCTTGTTCTTGATGTGATTTAGAACTCGTGGGGCTTGGTATGACCAGAAGCTTTCCCCGAAGTGCTTACTTAGAAGTTTTTAGATTATAATTTTGCCGAGGGTAGCCTTTGGACCGGTTTGTAAATTTTGAAGGCCTTATGTTTTGGTTACGGGTTTCAGACGTCTCCGAGCCGTTTCTAAGATAATCGTAGCTTTTTAAGTTCGGGTATTGCCCAATAGGCTTATTACTCCAGGCTTCGATGCCCGAGCCATCCGGGCTTGCCCAGGATGACAGTCCCCGAATGGGGGCGGCCGTTACCTTTAAAGTTCCCGCACTGCCTAATAGGTTTGGTGGCCCCGGGCTTTGACAGCCCGAGCTTGCCTTGGACGACTGTCCCCAAGTGGGGTGATCTCTTGGATCCGGGTAGAGGTGGCCCTTGGGCTCGATGTCCTTAAGGAACAAAATGTAGTGGTTTTTAAGAGACAAAATATGTATCTGCAAGGTAGAAACTTTCTTTCATTTTTGTGCACAACATACAAGATGGAAAATGTGTACAAGCTTCATGTTATGG
Source organism: Nicotiana obtusifolia (assembly GCA_002018475.1). Classification (NCBI taxonomy): domain Eukaryota; kingdom Viridiplantae; phylum Streptophyta; class Magnoliopsida; order Solanales; family Solanaceae; genus Nicotiana; species Nicotiana obtusifolia. Next base: position 51,220 of record MCJB01030682.1, read on the forward strand.
CATAAGTGGTCTATATGGGCACGGTTCATTTGACCGTTTGGCCCTTATATTAAATCATATCCATCAAGTGCAGACTTTTCTAGCATAAAGTTTTCTTCCTTGCTAAAATTATTATCAAGGGTGATGGCCCCTAGTATTCGAGGCCGATCGCAGAAAGGGCTCAGATAATGTTGATGTGACCCTCGACTCCGGTTCATAGCCGGTATTTGATTCTAAGTTAGCACGATCTACTGTTGCCTCGTTAAAATCCTTGCCGAAAAACCCATTTGGGACAAAACCAGTTCAAGAAAAAAAGAGTGCCACGTGTGCTTTCGGGACTAATAACTGCATTATTCTTTGGTCGTTGCCTGCAAATATTAGTTCAATTCGTAATATAGGTAAAGAAAAAAAAATGGGGTCGTACCTTAGCATTAATACCATTTTAGATTGGTCATGTTCCAATTTTTTGGTAGTCGCTCGTTGTTCCCTGCTTCGAGTTTGTATGATCCTTTGCCGGTGATCTCGACGATATAGACCTTCCCAATTCGGTCCCAGCTTGCCTTCGTTCGGATTCCGAGTGTTCGGTGTCACTTTTCTTTCCATTTTCCTTTGGCATCGGTCAACCTCTTTTTAAGATTTCGGAGTATGGTTTTGTTCATAGACTCTGCCTTCCCGTTCCCACTAGGGTGATAGGGTGTTGATAGGATCTTTTTGATCTTATGGTCCTCGAAAAATTTATTCACCTTACTGCCGATGAACTGCTTCCCATTGTCGCACACGATCTCGGCCGGCATTCCAAACCGGCATATTATGTGGTGCCAAATGAAGTCAAAAAATTCTTTCTCCCTGACTTTCTCAAATGCCTGCGCTTCCACCCTTTATCAGTCATAAATAATATGAATTGAGCCTTACCGGGTGCCCATGGCAGTGGGCCAACGATGTTCATTCCCCATTTCATGAATGGCCAGGGTGACAAGACCGAATGTAGCAGCTCTCCGGGCTGATGAATCATCAGTGCATGTCTCTGACATCCGTCGCATTTTCGTACGAACTCCTTTGCGTATTTTTCCATATCGATCCAATAGTATCCAGCTCTGATTATCTTACGAACCAATGATTCGGCACCCGAATGATTCCCCCAGGTGCCTTCGTGAACTTCCCTAAAAAAATACTCGGTATCTCCCGTTCCCAGACATATGGCAAGTGGGCCATCGAAAGTTCTCCTGAATAGGGTGTTGTCTTCGAACAAGCTGAACCTGGCCGCCTTCGTGCGCAGATCTCTCTATTCTTTAGGATCCAAGGGCAGTTTTCCTATCTTCAAGTAATTTATATACCTGTTTCTCCAGTCCTAGGTTAAGCTTGTCGAGTTTATCTCAACGTGGCCTTCTTCCTCTACCGATTTCATAAGTTGTATGACCGTTCCCGAGTTGAATTCGTCGTCATCAACCGACGATCCTAAGTTGGAAAGAGCATTTGCTTTGCTGTTTTGATCTCGAGGCACATGTTGCAAAGTCCATTCCTTGAATCGATGTAACGTCACCTGTAATTTGTCCAGGTACCTTCACATTTGCTCCTTTTTGAATTCTAATGTTCCATTGACTTTGTTCACCACAAGGAGGGAATCACACTTACCTTTAATAACCTCGGCCCCAGGCTTTTAGCCAGTTCGAGACCTGTAATCATGGGCTCATACTTGGCCTCGTTGTTAGTCAATTTTACAGTTCTAATAGATTGCCTATCTACATTACCCGTCGGTGGCTTAAATACGATGCCAAGTCGGGACCCATTTGCATTCGAGGCACCGTCCGTAAAGAGGGTCCAAATTCTGGAGGAGGTCCTTGAGTTTAACAACAACTCCTTTTCGACCTCGGGTATTAGGGTTAGTGTGAAGTCAGCCACGGTGTCTGCCAAAATTTGAGATTTGATGGCGGTTCGCGGTCAATATTCGATATTGTATGCGCTGATTTCCACGGCCCATTTTGGCCAATCGTCCCGAGAGTTTGGGCTTATGCATTATGTTCCTCAACAGGTAAGCAATCATGAAACATATGGGATGGCATTGAAAATACGGTTTTAACTTCCTAGAGGTGCTTAGAAAAGCGAGCGCCAATTTTTCCAGGTGAAGATACCTAGTTTCAGCCTCGCCTAGAGTCCTGCTAACATAGTAAATAGGAAATTGCGTACCTTCTTCTTCTCGGACTAGGACTCCACTTACGCTATCTCGAGTACTGCTAAGTATAGGTACAACTGTTCATCTGCCTTCGGAGTATGAAGCAAAGACGGGCTCAAAAGGTACCGTTTGAGTTCTTCCAAGGCTTGCTGACACTCCAGTGTCCATGAAAAATTATTCTTCTTCTTCAATAATGAGAAGAACCGATGGTTCTTGTCGGAGGACCTTGAAATGTTCAGTTAGCCTTTGAACGGCCTTGACATTGTCCACCACGGTAATGTCCTCTATGGCCTTGATTTTATCGGGATTGATCTCGATTCCCCGATTAGACACCATGAATCCGAGAAATTTCTCGGACACGACTCTGAATGCGCATTTCTCTAGGTTCAACTTCATATTATATTTTTTCAATATATTGAAAGTTTCTTGCAAATGTTTCAAGTGGTCCTCCGCTCGCAGGGACTTAACTAACATATCGTCAATGTAAACCTCCATTAATTTTCCTATTTGTTCTTCGAACATTCAATTTACTAGGCGTTGATAAGTGGCACCGACGTGTTTTAGTCCAAATGGCATTACATTGTAGCAGTAGGTGCCGTACTTAGTGATGAAGGACGTTTTTTCCTGGTCGCCCTAGTCCATCCGAATTTGGTTGTACCCGGTGTAGGCATCGAGAAAGCAGAGGATCTAGTGGTCGGGCGTCGCATCGATCATGCAATCGATGTTGGGCAGAGGGAAAGAGTCCTTGGGGCATGCCTTATTCAAGTCTTTGTAGTCTACACACATTCTTAATTTGTTCCCTTTTTTAGGGACTACCATTACGTTTTCTAACCAATGGGTATCTAACTTCCTAGATAGACCCTATTTTAAGGAGTTTAGATACCTCGTCTTTGATGAATGCGTGCTTGACTTTGGACTAGGGCCTCCTTTTCTATTTGACCGGGTGGAACTTCGGATCCAGGCTCAGCTTATGGGTAGTTATCTCCGACGGGATCCCTATCATGTCGAGGTGGGACCAAGCGAAACAATCTATGTTAGCCATAACGAATTTAATGAGTTTTTTCCTGAGCTCGGGATTTAACATCGTGCCCAGGTATACCTTATGATCGGGAAGGTGCTCGATCAATATGACTTGCTCTAGCTCTTTGACTGTTTGTTTGGTGGCATCGGAATCTTCAGGGACTATGAAGGATCTAGGAACTCCGCAGTCGTCCTCATTCGTCCCCTTCTTCTCCGGTTCAGTCGGGGCTGATGTCTGTGATTGCTATTTGGTCCTTCCCTCGGCGATCGAACTCGGATCCTTTGGTGTAGAAAGTGAGGATATCGGGGCCATCTCGTCGACCGCGAACATCTCCTTTGCGGCCGGTTGTTCTCCGTAAACTACTTTAATACCTCCTGGCGTTAGGAATTTCAACACCTGGTGTAGTGTTGAGCGCACTGCCCTCATGTTGTGAATCCACGGCCTCCCGAACAGAGCATTGTATTTCATACGCTTCCTGAATGGTCACCGCAGTGTTCATCAGTAGTGTTATCTCCCCTTTAGTGGTCTCACATGCCATATTTAATCCGTTTAAAACTCGGACTGCAGGCACAATTTGATCTTGAAGACCCAGCTGCTCTACGACTCTCGATCTGATGATATTGGCCGAGCTACCTGGATCAATTAATACACGCTTAACTTGAGATTTATTTATGAGTACAGATGCAACCAATGCATCATTGTGTGGCTGCATGATGCCTTTAGCATCCTCGTCGTTGAAAGATAAGATTCCTTCTAGCACGTAATCTCGAGTTTGTTTTTCTCTAGTGATGGACACTTTGGTGCACTTTAACATCAGCCTCTGGGGACGTCGACCCCACCGATGATCATGTTAATGACGTACCAAGGTTCCTCCTGCTTGATTTGCTTATTGAAGTCCCTATTCCTGAAATGGTTTTGGCTCGGTCGCTCACGAACTCTCGGAGATGTCCGTTGTTAAATAACCGGGCTACTTTCTCTCTCAATTGTCGGCAATCTTTTGTTATGTGGCCGTGAGTGCTGTGATATTTACACATTAGGTTGGGGTCCCTTTGGGCTGGATCGGACTATAGAGGTCAAGGCCACTTGGTGTCTTTGATGCGTCCGATTGCAGATACGATGGCAGCAACATCTACGTTGAAGTTGTACTCCGATAACTTTGGCGCTTCCTTAGGCTCGATGAGCTTTTTGCTCATGAGTCCCTGGTTATTTTGACCTCGATCGCTTCTCCTTTCACTTCTCATGGGGTTTCTTCCGGACCCATTACCTCTTCGGTCTCCGTTGCATTGTTGCTACCAATCCCTATTTGATCGTGGTTCACGATCAACGTCTCTTTTGGATCTGTCAATAGCTCTGACGGGGTAAACTGACCCGGAAGGGGTCCCAAGCTGATCATCTCCGATCCTAATTTTTGATAGATACAGATTATGTACGTCGGCCCAAGTTACAGCCGGATATTCTATCAGATTTTGCTTCAACTGTTATGAAGCCAACGAGCTTCGAGTGTTGAGTCCCTGGGTGAAGGCCTGAATGGCCCAATCGTCCACGACTGGAGGAAAATCTATTCGTTCCATTTGAAATCGAGACACGAATTCCCTGGGCATCTCATTATCTCTCTGTTTCTCTTTGAAAAGGTCCGACTTCCTGGTCTCGACCTTGATGGGCCCGGCGTGTGCTTTCACGAATGAGTCTGCAAGCATAGCAAACGAGTCAATAGAATTAGGAGGTAAGTTGTGATACCATATCATAGTACCCTTTGACAAAGTTTCCTCAAATCTTTTAAGCAGGACATACTCGATCTCATCATCCTCCAAGTTGTTCCCTTTGATGGCGCATGTGTAGGAGGTCACATGCTCCTTTGGGTCGCTTGTTCCATTGTACTTGGGAATTTCGGGCAGGCTTCGGAGCTGCGCTCAGAGGGAAAGATTTTAGAAAAACTTCTTGGAACCTAGGCCCTTCAATATCGGTGGCGCTCCTGGGATTTGGTTGGCCCTGGAATTGTAAGTTTTCACCTTTTTGTCATTGGCTTCGGTTTTCTTTTCTCCCGATTCTACCCATTTTGTCAGTTACTCGAGCATTTTTATGATTTTGGGGTTAGTCTCAGGTTTAGCTTCACTCGGCCTCTCCGTGATTGTTCATTTCTGCGAGTGGTTTCCCGGGACAGCTCGGGCTCAACTCTGCTAGGGGCGCGGCTTTGGTTCTGCAGATGGGCTATCGCTGCCGGTTGGGTCTGTAGCATTTCGAATGTCACTTGCAAGCTGATCCCATCTCCTTCACTGTTGTGTGTATTTTGGGCTGCCGATCGGACTCTCCCGCGGACGTTATTCTCAGGATCGGTAAGCATAATCGCATTGATAGCCACATGTGAATTAGCATCAACTGGGTCCGCGACCGGAATTCCGATGGGATCGACAGGTGGCACCTCGTCATTGGGTACCATATTATTGTTCTCGCCGTGGTGACTGGACTCAGCATCCACATTTAGAGGTGCAGATTGGGAGTTCGACATTTTGAACTTTGACTTAAAATTAAAGATATTTCAAAGAACAAGTGTAAAATAGGGTGCGTTATGGAAATTTCTATCAAATTGCCACTATTATACTTAGGCCCACGGTAGGCGCCAAACTGTTTATCCTAAAAAACAAATAACAATTAAATTTATAAGTGGTTTTAAGGATACGCAGATTAATTCGATACAAATGATGAATTGCGTTAGATTAAACAAATAAAGATATAGTAAATCCAAACCACGTAAGGAGGATAGTTCCAACTTTGATGAAATTTCCACCCTCGACCTGGATTCACAATGGCTAGCACTAGTGAACGAGAATAAGAGCTATGAATAACAGTGAAAATTATAGTATATTACTTCTATCATGTTTATAACTTCGTCTCAATCCTGAGTTTATGCTTGCTTTTATAGACTTGCTTCAGTTCTTGATGTTAGGAAATTGCCAATTTCGTAACCTAAGGTCAATTAGGGGAGTCAATCCAAGTTTGACTAGGAGTTGGATGAGTTATTTATTTTACTTTTTGAGTCCTTGTAAGTTAGGCACTTTAGTTATTTACAAAGAAGTCCTAAAAGCATTGTAGTTGGAAGGATACGAGTTTTGTTTTGATTGAATCTCTTGACTCAGGTAGAGACAGACCTAGTATTTACGGGAGGAACAGTGTTTGGAATGTTATCGATATATGAAAAATCATTTCTGTTTTCTTAATTTCCTTTTTCTGTCGATTTTCTTAATTTTTAATCATAGCTTTTGTTATATTTGGTACTAGAGCTCGATCTGGCATCAATGGTAATTCCTCCTCGAACAGCAGAGGTTACACCCACTCCTACGTCCTTGGAGTTTCAGCTATAATCCTTCATTGAAGCCTCTAACTAACGCATGCAGCAAATAGAGGTGGCACAGCACAAAATCGACAAGTCTCAGCTCCGAATCGAAACGGTTGTCTGGGATATGCGTCGTACTAATGATTCTAGGGCGGCGATGGCTTAGAGGAGCTCTTAAGCCGAAACAAGTCAATCATCTGTAGCCAGAGCCCGTCAGACGGCAGCGTCATCAATCACACCTGTTTCCTTTCCATCCCCAGCTGCGACGCCGAGCTCAGTGAGTGTGAGTCGGGGGCTAATTCTATACCAGCCTAGCTTACCAATGCCTACTTCTAGAAATGTCTGAACCCTAAACGAAACCCTAGTTTTCAGACCCATAAACCTTTATATTTCCTATACACACCAATCCACTATTCCCATATCCTTGACCATATCAAGACCCTTCAACAACTCTTACATGACTAGTGGACTGGTCCAGCCTCTATCGAGACAGACCCATCTAGGCCCACCCACATTCGAGACGTATGTACCGTCACCCTCATCTTTGGGCCTCACACCTTACACATCGGCCCAACTATCCCAAATACTACTTTCAGCCCAATTTCCCTCGAACTCCAGTTACCCACCATCACATCCCATTTCGACCCAACTACCTCCTTTTCACCCAACATGCCCAACTTCCACCTTACCCTACTTATGCCCAACTACCCCCTTACTCAGCCCATACTCCACTCTCTACATCCACCTTAATCTATCACCCGTCACAGTCCATTTGAACTTAATCCCCATACTTCTCTGATCAACCATAAATGGCCCAACCCACTTTTTTCACTCACCAAGAGAATTCATCAGCGAATCCTTGCCACGTGAAGGCTAAATTGGCATTTCTAGAATTCAATGAGAACAATGTTAGAGGTTGCATATGAAGAGTGAGTACTACTATAATTACTACCACGTCCCAGAGGAAGCTAAGATGACTTACATCATCGTGCCGGCAAAAGACAAGATTGATAACTAATTTGACGCCTACACGATCGATCATGGAGGAATTATTTATTGGAGCCGTGGGGACTTATGCGAAAGGTACTATGGCACGGGTCCTTGGGTGTTTTCACCACCTTCAATCGCTTACCGAAGTGGCAGACGTGACAAGTTATCAAAGCGGTTTGAGGACTTGCAGATTAGGGTGCAGGTGGTACGACCCCATTTGGACGAACTTTATTTTGTCCAATGTTTTGTGGGAGGTTTGAAGGAGGATATAAGATCCATGGTTAAAGTGGACAACCCCAGGACTTTGGTGGCAAGCTTATAACATGGAAAAGTTATATGAGGTCTCACAGAATGCTACAACAAAGAATAGTTCTGCAAGGGCGATTAAGCAACACCCCTCACCTCTTCTTAGTACATCTACCCAACATCTTCCTACATTGGCCCGTCCCGTGGAAAGGCCAATTGCCCAAGAACCCTACACTGGAGGCTTTGAGGGAGCTCAACTTGTGTTTCAAATGCCACGAAAAATGGACTCAGGGTCACAAGTGCAGACCTAAATTTAATGTGATGGAAAGGGAAGAGACCTTCGTGGAAGCCTTAGACGAGGAGTTAGCAGAATTTTTCCCTGGAAATGGCGGGGAAGAACAAGAGGAGATATCCCTTAATATGATCCTAGGCTTCAATCAGACCCCTAAGACGATACGAATTGCTGGCCTAGCTAAAAGGCAACCAGTTGTAGTGTTAATTGATAGTGGTTCAACGCATAGCTTCGTTGACCCCATCTCCTCAAAAGACTGAATTGGCTCATCGAACCATTCAAGAAACCCATGAGGGTTAAGGTTGCCAGTGGAAAGTGGATGTGGTGCACGCACAGCTGCCCAGAGTTCCACTGGACCATGAACAGAGAGGCGTTCACTTTCGACATGAGGGTGTTAAGAGTTGGGGGAAGTGACATTATCTTGGGAATGCATTGGGTAAACTCAGTGGAGCCTATTGTGCTGCATACTAGGCTCCTCAGCATATCTTTCTGTCGCGCCTCATTTTCTCGTGAAAGCGGGTTTTGACATGTGACAACTCTTTTAAATGATATTAAGAGAGAAGAGTCGTCACCTAACGATTTTAAGGTGCGTTAGGGCACCTATTTACAAATAATTTTGTTTTAACTAGTCAACGTCACTAAAATTCGGGTAAGGGCTCAAATTACCTCAAAGAGAAGATGTTAGGCACTCTCCGAGGTCCACAATTGTGGTTCCCAGCCGAATTTTAAACTATGTGAGAATTATTAGGTTAAACTAATTAAACTGATAATTACCATTAACCTATATGACTTAGGTGATTAGATGTGTTAGTTCATATATATATATATACACACAGACACTAATGCCTGCTTACTTAAACGAGCTTAAAAGGAAAAGAAAGAACAGAACATCTCATTTTGAATTGCTAAATGCCTGACAGATTATAAAATTCAGTGAGACAAAGGCTAACGAAACGAATATGGAAAGTAACCAATTGCTATTACACCAAGGTTTTCGGATACACTTTTTAAAACATGAGAACTACACAGTTTTGAAAGTATGGTAACATAAAATTAATTAAAAAAAAAAATTTACAAAGCAATACACGCGATAGAGAGACAACAAAGTAAAAGGGATCATTAAATAACTATATCGGGAGACCTAAATTTTTAGGTTTAATGGATCAACTCCCGTGCAAAGTCTGCTAAGACCTTTATAGCCAGAAGTGCAATGGCTATTCAGGCAATTTGTGTATCATGTCCCCTATCCTCATTACTATCTTTAAGTTGTTATTTAAAGTGCACTAGTTGATTCTAAATCATGCCTTAATATGTCTATATCCATTCCTATAGTCCAGAAGGCGTTGGATACTATCTAAAGGGATAGTTCTAGACATAAAGAAAACTTTAAGTTTCTATTTCTATTCTTATTAGTGTCACATAAGAGGGAGCACATTGGAACTTAAACACGTAACACATAAGATAAGTAAGGGCTCATGTTAGCCTCCGAATTAATTAAATAATTAATAATTAGTAGAATAGTAGTCTCGGACTCTTAAAAAATGGATAAGCTCCTTAATATAATACTTACGGCATAAGAGAGATAAAATACCCATGTATGTAGTGAATAGATTTTACAATTGTTCAAATTAAAATGGGTCACCCACCCTAAATAAAATAGTTAACTGTACATACTATTGGCAAAGAAAATTTGGCAACGAAACCAGGAAGATTTAGCAAAGATATAAAGTTAACTCTTAACTATGCTGCAATGCAAATCTCTGGAAAACAGAGGGTTGAAATATATAACTACAATCACAGATATCTGGTATTCCAAAGACTCCAATTTTTAAGGCCAAACTCAAAAAAAAAAAAGAGTTTTATATTAAAAATACCAATTCTTTTTATTCTCAGAAGAAAGCAAAGTTGAGTTTAAGGAAAATAAGAACTTTACGTATCATATGTTAGGAAAGCTTAGTTATTGTACGAGCCAAAACACTATCTGAAATTATTAGAGAACAATTTATTAAAAGCATAGTACATAAAATTTGACTTATTTCCTATACATAGAGATTAGATGCTCAAATAAGATTTAAACATGATGATTAACTCAGGTTTTCATAATGAAAAACATAAATAGTAAAGCCATGTAGGCGTCATAATTATCCAAAATTTACAAGCACATAAAAACAATGTAGCAATCGTAAAGCCATGCTTTGCTAATTCATGATGTACAACAAAGACCATACTAGAGCAAAACAAAACTTCGAATCATACAAATCGACACAAAGAGGGCGAGCGACTAACCTGGTCGCTTTGCTTCCAACAGAATGCTTTAAATGTCAAATAAACAGCAGCAAAACTAATGCATATAACCATGTTCGCGCGCTCGGAATTAAAAGGCGAGGAACACGGAAACTCCTATGATCGCTTCTAGCAAGCCATCATAGAATACTTATAACTTGTCTGCATAGCATAGGGAGAATGAAAAATGCAAGAGGTAGGAGACTTACCTTTTGTGAAGGGCAGAAGTATTATAAAGAAAACGGGAATAGATCTGTAACGACCCGACCGGTCGTTTTGAGCTCTAGCGTATCGGTCGTCGGTTTGAGGTCTTGAGTAGCTTCACTTCAGGTTTTATGACTTGTACGCGTAGTCAGAATCGAATTTCGGAAAATTCAGAGTTGATTCGGATGGAAAATTCTAATTTCAGAATCTTTAAGTTGGAAGAATTGACTAAGGTTTGACTTTTGAGTAAACGACCTCGGAATCGGGTTTTGAAGGTTCAAATAGGTTCTTATGATGATTTCGGACTTGGGCGTATGTTCGCTTTGAGTATCGGGTGGTCCGGGAGTATTTCGGCGCTTAATATAGAAAGTTGGCATTTTGAAAGTTTAAGAATTTCTTAAGCTTTACTTCAAGAGGATATACATGTTATCGATGTCCGTTTGGGATTCCGAGCTTTGGCATAGATTCGTATTGTGATTTATGACTTGTGCGTAAAGTTGGCGTCATTACGGAATGTTTAAGTATGAATCGGACGCGTTCGTCGAAGTTGGAAGTTTGAAAGTTGAAAGAAAGGTTTCGATCGTCAATTCGTAGTTTTGATGTTGCTTGATGTGATTTGAGGCCTCGAGCAGGTTCGTGTCATGTATTGAGACTGGTTGGTATGATTCGACGGGGTCCTGGGGGCCTCGGGTGTATTTCGGGATGGTTTCAAAACATTTATCCATGTTTTTCTACTGCTCTTGCTGGTTCTAGTGTTGTTCATCGTGAACGCGTAGGGGTAATCGCGTTTGCAAGGAAGGATTTTTGGCTGATGGATATTTGTGCTTCGCGTTCGCGACTTAGGGCACGCGTTCGCGAAGGTTCGAGGGGCATAACGAGCATTGCATTCGCGAAAGGGAAAGCTGGCTTGGGGGAGATTAGTCTTCGCGTCCGTGATGGAGCGGACGAGTTCACGATAGAGCAGCCTGATGCAGAATAGCATATGCGAGATGTCTCGCGTACGCGAAGAAGAGTTTAGGTCCTGAGTTTGTTGAGCTTCGCGAACGCAAGGGCAGTGTCGCGTTCGCGATGAGGTCGCCTGGGCAGTGTATAAGTTTACAAAAAAAGAGTTTTGGCTCATTTTATCTCAAATCTTCCATGGGAGCCGAGCTTGGGGCGATTTTGGAGGAACTTCTTCGTCACTCATCACTAGGTAAGTGATTCCTTCATATTATGAGTCAAATACATGAATTATACATGGATTTGACATGAAAATTGGTGGAAATTGTGGGATTTTGAAGAAAACCTAGAATTTGGTATTTTTGAATTTTTACCACTAGATTGGACATGAAATTGGGAATAAATTATATATTTGAGTTCGTAATGTTATGGGTGAAGTTTATCTTCAAAATTTTTTGATTCCGGCACGTAAGCCTGAGGGTTAACTTTATTGATTTTTAGAGCGGAGTTAGAGATTGTTATGAATTGATTAATTATAAGCATTGGAGTATATTTTGATTGAGTTGTACATTGTTTGCTAGTTTCAGGTCGTTTGGCTAGAATTGAAGCGTTAGATAGGCGTTGGAGCCGGTTTTGGAACTTCAGAGTAAGGTAAGTCTCCTGTCTAACCTTGTGAGCGAGAAACTACCCCTAGGTGATATTTATTGTTATGTGCAACTAGTTGTGTGTGCTACGTACGCACGAGGTAACGAGAGTCTCTATGTAGCAAAAGCATGTTTTGTCAGTAGACTTAGGACTTTATCATGTAATAATTGAATTATTTGAATTTGTTCTACTGGCTTAATTAATTAAAGTTATAACTGAAATTAATTTAGAAATAAATATATGTATGCTAGGCCGAGCCTTATCACTTTGAGTTGTGGCGAGTTATTTGGGAAACGGTAAAGATTATATTCTTTTTGTGCTCATGTACTGTATTGTAAACACGTTTCTCGTAACTTGGTAACTTTTTTTTTCCTTTCTTGTGGAGCGAGCCGAACGCCTCGACAGTATAATAGAAGCATTTATGGTTCGTGCCACTCGACCCTTGGAAGTGTACATATTATTCTGGATCGGGCCGAACGACCTTGGCAGAATCGTGCGTCATATTGCTAGTAATCCGAATATTCACGAGATAATCTTTCTACTGATGCCCGGCATTTTATATGATATTCCTTATTTATTTGACATTGGTACTTGGAATTTTCTGAGATGTTAAGGTAGAATACAAGATCGAGAAATTCATACTTTAAAAGAAATATTTGGAAGATTATGAAATTTATAAATTTACCCCACTATCGTTGTGCACTTCATATCTATTATGAATTATTATATTATTTTATTGGACTTCTAGTAATTATTGATGTCGACCCCTCGTCACTACTTCTCTGGGATTAGGCTAGATACTTACTGGGTACACGTTGATTTACGTACTCATGCTGCACTTTTGCACTAAATGTGCAGGATCTGACAGGTTCATTTGGTGATCATCTTGGCGTGTAGGTGCATCTGTTGAGGAAACTTCATGTGAGTTGCAATCCAGGCTACGCATCGCAGTCCACCGAGTCTCCATCATACTATTTATTTTATCTTGTCTTATTTACATTCTGGACAGATGTTGTATTATTGTTGTACTCCTTAGAAAATAATCATGCACTTGTGACACCGTATTTTAGGGGTTTCTTCGGGTTGTTCTTATTGTGGTTCGTGTAAATATTATCATTTACCCTGTAAATTCTATTTTATACTGTTTAATTATTGGAAATTATGATTTCAATGTAATAAAATGAGTAATCAAACTGGTAAATCACCGTTGGCTTACTTGACGGTGGCGTTAGGCACCATCACGACCTATTGTGGATTTTGGGTTGTGACAGCTTGGTATCAGAGCGTTAGGTTCACTTAGGTCTCACGAGTCATGAGCAAGTCTAGTAAAGTCTTGCAGATCGGTAGACGTCTGTACTTATCTTCGAGAGGCTACAGGACTGTTAGGAGCACTTCCCTTCTTGATTCCTCGTCGTGCGATTTGATCCTTTTGAGGCTTATGCTTTTATTTTCTTCCTAATTAATCTTACGCAACGTAGAGTGCTTGTTATTAATTGGGCATCGAGGAGTTGTAGTGGTACTGCAGATGTGGTGCAGGATGTTTCTCCCTACGTAATCGAGCGAGTTATTATCGTCGTCTTGTGGAAGGGGGTTCTATCCTTTCAGCCCTGTATCAGTATTGCCTATGGTTTTGAGGTTGTGCGCAGATTGTTATGATGTCTTTGCATTGTTAGCATGTTGTGTTGTTGTGAATTGTAGATTGCCCATTTATGGTCGCGGCAGTGAATGACTCGAAAGGAGGATTTCTCAGTGCATGATTTAGAGGTTCGACATTTAATTCCATTGGAGGAAAAGGCAATTGGACTATGGATATTCGGGCCTCGGTTGACGTGGTAGTGAGACTTGATATTTTCGAGCGTGGTAGAATTTTTGTTTGTCGTGTGGTGTCGTCGCCCTTGTTGGAACACATTAAGGACTATGGGTGTTAGGGTCTCCTTTGATTTATCTTCGGGGTAGGGTTTTGTAGAACGGTGCCTAAGCAACGATTATTAGATATGATGGTGTATGTTGGCTTCAAAGTCGAATCGATGCTTCTAATATTGGTGGCTCGAGGGAAATGGTCTTTGAGGAGGCTTAGAGCTAGTGGAAATTTATCCGTTCAGGTGCTACAAATATGGATTATGATTTGAGGTAGTATTTTAGCAGCAAAGAAGGAGAAAGGACATGGTAGGAAGTGTCTCACGGTGATTGAATTGCTAGCCGGTCAAGTATGAAAAGTAAAGGTCGAGAAGTTGCTTAGAGAAGATGGTTTAACTGAAGTGAGAAAGGCGGAGTAGCATATGGATTCTGTGGTAGGATAGCCACATGCCTTGAGAAAAGTTTAGAGCGATTTGAGAATCATGATGGAAAAGTAACTAGGTCTACGAATTGTATTTGGAATGGTGGCTATTGTACTGAGGAATATAGTAGAAAGGAGTTTTCTTAAAATGAAGAGGGGTGTGAGAACTTGATTATCGTTGGGATGCAATGTGACTTCGAGTTTGGAATGTATTGTCGAACATTCAGTTGATGTCGATGGGGAATGAACAAACTTGTACAGCTGGTGGACGAGCATGGGTTCAGGAGGGTTTACTGGCTTCATGGTAGTTGTAACCAGTGCAACGTCGTTGGAAGATGTCAATAAGGAATTCCACATGTGGGTGATCTCCTATAAGCAGGTAAGCAGTTGCGTGATTTGATAAAATTTCTACGAAGAGTTCTACTTACTACCCGGCAGAAGATCGAGTATGCGATTATGGTTGATAATTCAGGATATCCATGAAAAGTTTAATAAGAAACTACAAGAGATTTGGCGGGTTAAATATGCGAGATCATGGTAATTGAGAAGGAGGAATCTTGGTAGGTTTTAGGTTTATGTAATTATAGCTTCAAGCTAAGTGGGTAGCCCCACCATCTACGATTGGACGTGGTTGTCTGCTTGTGCGGTTTATAGTTATTGGTGTATTGGTGGGTTATTATGGCTAAGGGAAGAAAACATCACGGGTAATTCGAGCAAAGAAATTGATAAATGTGCATTATAATCCGCCTTATCGATTCATGTGCAGGTTTTGGGAAGACTCAGAGTTTATGCGTCTTGTGGATGTGATGTATAAGGAAAAGAATTCAGTCAGTTGCTTCTTTGAGAGGGTGTGATCTTAGCGGAGGAGCATGGTCATGTTGGGTACAGTATCTGGTGATTGATGCGGTGTTCGTGTGTTAGAATCGAGTCTCGTGGAAAATTTCAAATGTTGGAATTTGGTTATGAAGCTTGTTAGCTAAGGTTATAGGAAGGATCTGCAATTTGGCTCAAGCTAATATGCTCAACTGGGTTGTGGTGGCACGGCTAGGTGCACGAGGTGTTATACAGTGATTTTGGATAACTCCGGAGCAGTCCCTAGCACGTTCGAGGACGGACATATGTTTAAGTGGGGGAGAATGTAACGACCCGACCGGTCGTTTTGAGCTCTAGCGCGCCGCTCGGCGGTTTGAGGCCTTGAGTAGCTTCACTTCAGGTTTTATGACTTGTACAAGCAATCGAAATCGAGTTTCGGGAAGTTTAGAGTTGATTCAGATGGAAAATTCTAATATCGGAATCTTTAAGTTGGAAGAATTGACTAACGTTTGACTTTTGAGTAAACGACCTCGAAATCGGGATCTGACGTTCGTATGATGATTTCGGACTTGGGCGTATGTTCGGATTGAGTATCGGGTGGTCTAGGAGTATTTTCACACTTATTATAGAAAGTTGGCATTTTGAAAGTTTAAGAATTTCTTAAGATTTACTTCAAGAGGATTTAATGTTATCGATGTCAGTTTGGGATTCCGAGCTTTGAAATAGGTTCGTATTGTGATTTATGACTTGTACGTAAAGTTGGCGTCATTTCGGAATGTTTAAGTATGAATCGGATGCGTTCGTCGAAGTTGGAAGTTTGAAATTTGAAAGAAAGGTTTCGATCATCGATTCGTAGTTTTGATGTTGCTTGATGTGATTTGAAGCCTCGAGCAGGTTCGCGTCATGTATTGGGACTGGTTGGTATGATTGGACGGGACCTCGAGTGTGTTTCTGGATGGTTTCGGAACATTTCTCCATGTTTTTCTGCTGCTGTTGCTGGTTCTAGTGTTGTTTATCGCGAACGCGTAGGGGTAATCGCGTTCACAAGGAAGGATTTTTGGCTGATGGATATTTGTGCTTCGCGTTCACGACTTAGGGTACGCGTTCACGAAGGTTCGAGAGGCAAAGCTACGCCTTCGTGATTGGGGCATCGCGTTCGCGAAAGGGAAAGCTAGCCTGGGGGAGATTGGTCTACGCGTCCGTGATGGAGCGGACGTGTTCGCGATAGAGCAGCCTGGTGAAGCATCGCGTTCGCGAGACCATCCTCGCGTTCACGAAGAAGAGTTTGGGTCTTGAGTTTGTTGAGCTTCGCGAACGCGAGGGTAGTGCCGCATTCGCGATGAAGGTCGCCTAGGCAATGTATAAGTTTGCAAAAAAAAAAAAGGTTTTGGCTCATTTTATCTCAAATCTTCCATGGAAGCCAAGCTTGGGGCGATTTTGGAGGAGCTTCTTCGTCACCCATCACTAGGTAAGTGATTCCTTTACATTGTGAGTTAAATACATGAATTATACATGGATTTGAACATGAAAATTGATGAAAATTGTGGGATTTTGAAGAAAACCTAGATTTTGATATTTTTAGATTTTTACAAATAAAATGGACATGAAATTGGGAATAAATCATATATTTGAGTTCGTAATGTTATGGGTAAAGTTTATCTTCGAATATTTTCGGCATCCGGGCACGTGGGCCCGAGGGTTCACTTTATTGACTTTTAGAGCGGAGTTGGGGATTGTTATGAATTGATTAATTATAAACATTGGAGTATATTTTGATTGAGTTGCACATTGTTTGCTAGTTTCAGGTCGTTTGGCCAGAATTGAAGCGTTAGATAGGCGTTGGAGCCGGTTTTGGAACTTCGGAGTAAGGTAAGTCTCCTGTCTAACCTTGTGAGGGAGAAACTACCCCTAGGTGATATTTATTGTTATGTGCAACTAGTTGTGGGTGCTATGTACGCACGAGGTGACGAGAGTCTCTACGTAGCTAAAGCATGTTTTGTCCAAGTAGACTTAGGACTTTATCATGTAATAATTGAATTATTTGAATTTGTTCTACTGGCTTAATTAATTAAAGTTATAACTGAAATTGATTTGGAAATAAATATATGTATACTAGGCCGAGCATTATCACTTTGAGTTGTGGGCGAGTTATTTGGGAAACGGTAAAGATTATATTCTTTTTATGCTCATGTACTGTATTGTAAACACGTGTCTCGTAATTCGGTAACTTTTTTCCTTTCATGTGGAGCAAGCCGCACGCCTCGATAGTATAATAGAAGCATTTATGGTTTGTGCCGCTCGACCCTTGGAAGTGTACATATTATTCTGGATCAGGCCGAACGACCTTGGCAGAATCGTGCGTCATATCGCTAGTAATCCGAATATTCACGAGATAATCTTTTCACTGATGCCCGACATTTTATATGATATTCCTTATTTATTTGACATTGGTACTTGGAGTTTTCTAAGATATTAAGGTAGAATACAAAATCGAGAAATTCATACTTTAAAAGAAATATTTGGAAGATTATGAAATTTATAAATTTACCCCACTATCGCCGTGCACTTCATATCTATTATGAATTATTATATTATTTTATTGGACTTCTAGTAAGTGTCGATGTCGACCCTCGTCACTACTTCTTTGGGGTTAGGCTAGATACTTACTGGGTACGCGTTGATTTACGTACTCATGCTGCACTTCTGCACTAAATGTGCAGGATATGACAGGTTCATTTGATGATCATCTTAGCACGTAGGTGCATCTGTTGAGGAAACTTTATGTGAGCTGCAATCCAAGCTACGCATCGCAGTCCACCGAGTCTCCATCGTACTATTTAATTTATCATGTCTTATACATTCTGAACAAATGTTGTATTATTATTATACTCCTTAGAAAATGCTCATGTACATGTACCACCAGGTTTTGGGGGTTTCTTCGGGTTGTTCATTAGTATGCTTCGTGTAATTATTATCATTTACCCTGTAAATTCTATTTTATACTGTTTAATTATTAAAAATTATGATTTTAAAGTAATAAAATAAATAATCAAATTGGTAAATCACTGTTGGCTTGTCAGAGCAGCGTTAGACGCCATCACGACCTATAATAGATTTTGATCATGACAAGATCGGAACTCCACTGGCCTCAAACTTGGCATACACACAATGGGATACCCCCACGGCATTCAGCGTGGCCAAGAATACACATGAACAGTGGAGACTAGAATAATAAGTAATAGGAAAACCAGAAATACTAAATCACGAGCGAGTAATCAACAACGAGTAGAGTGCCTTAGCATATGAACTATCAATCCAATTAAACTAACTCCGGCTATCAACGAGCAGAGTATTTGGGAACATGAAAGAGAGAACCAGAGAGGTACTAATGCATAGCAATGAGCAGGAGTGATAATGTAAAGTGGTGAATATGCGAGCCGTGAAAATGTGAAAGAATCGCAGTGTAAAAATGTAAGGAAGAAAAAGCATCCCATAATATGTTCAAGAGCACAGTAATTATAATTCGACATTAGGACAAGAGCACCGTTTGAATTTAAAACAGAGAAATCAAAGGAGATTTGGGTTTTTAGGAAAACCCAATCTTCCCCAAAATTATGCATGAACCCATGTGATGAAATAGGTGAAGAATTCTCTAAGCATGGACTTGATTTTGTCCAGCTTCTCAAAAAGATACTTGAAATTTTCGCTACGACACTAAAACCGAAAAAAGGAAGATTCTAATTTTGTAATCTTGGAGGAGATTATACCATAAATTTGGGAATTGAGGAAGGAAAGAAAAGAGAAAGAATCAAAGCCAAATTAATAAAGGAATTGAAACAAAATGCGGGACTTCGGCGTCACTAAATGGGGTTGACGGGTGTTTTGGCAAAAAGGCTGGTGATGTTTGGTTTAGTTGGGTTTTAGGCTAGTTATGGTGAAGGTAATGGACCACTTAATTTGAGAACTAAATAAAGGGATTTGGGCTGCCTCTAACTAAACTATCATAGTAATAATAATAATCAATAATGATAATAATATCGTTGGTGCTAATAATATAATGATAGTACTAAACTAATAATAAAATGATAATAGTAGGAAAAACTAATTAACTAATGATAATTTAAATACTTAAATAATTTTGTTGAGCGAAATCAAATATCTAACTATTATGAAAAATACAATAGAACAAGTTAAAAATAAATAAACAATAATGCCTTATATTACAGAAAAATATTAATTTAATAAATAAAAATATGTAGCAAATATATAATAAGGTAAAAGATGAACTTATAATAGTTGTAATAAGATAAAATACTATAACTCTCGTTATGACCTTTTAAAGTAAAATAGCACTTCAGTGAGTTAACTTCGGGTATACAAGAACAAAATTGGGTGTCAATACTTTCTTTAGAGGAGAAAGAGTTATCACTTTAAAAGGCTTAAATGACATGGGGCTGATGGAGGCAACAGACGCTAAGTCCGTAAAGAAGTTATTGGACTTGGGCATGTGCATGTTATCAACCTAATTGTTATCCAGCGACAGGGATCAACAGGAGGTCGTGCCAGGCCTAATTGATTCGGTGGTTCGTGAATTCGAAGAAGTGTCAGGGATCCAAACGGTTCCTCCTACTAGATCGTCTGACCATGCAATCGAACTCCTACCAGGATCCAAACCATTAACGCCCTTATCAATATTAATTTGAGCAAAATAACATTATTGAGAAAATGGTTAAAGAAATGTTAGAAGCGTAAATCATTTCAAACAATACCTCACATTTTTCATCACTTGTTATTTTGGTTAAAAAGAAAGATCTTTCGTGGCGATTTTGTATGGACTATCGCAAATTGAACGAAATCACTACTAAAAATAAGTAGCATATTCCTATAGTAGAGGACTTATTAGATGAGTTGCATGGGGCGCAATACTTTTCAAAATTGGACCTCCAGTCGGGTTACTACCAAATTAGAATGCGAAAAGGGGACGAATATGAAACAGCATTTAAAACCCATAATGGGCTATGGGAATTCTGTATGATGCCCTTTGGGCTTACCAACGCACCTGCCACCTTCCAGGCCCTCTGATGCACGAAATTGTCATGACTCCAATTTTTCACCTTAGGATGTCGTGATGGCACCTAGTCTCTAAGATTATGTAAGCCTAACACATACTGATTTAATAACAGAATTGAACTATTTAATTATTTATCATAAACTATTAAATGACATACGTAGCCACTAGCGGTCAATAGTTTATACAATTTTCCAAAACCGATAGTATGGAGTCATAAGCACTACTAAAACACACTAGAATTTCTAAACACAATAGTGTTTTGAATTACAATTTAACAGTAGCATAATGAAGTAAGATGGTGCCCCGAGACCTGCGAACGTTAACCAGGTATACCTTGAAGTCTCCGGACGCGCAAACGCAACTCTCAACAACACAATCAGAATACTTGGATGTGCACCACAATGGTACCCAGTAAGTATCTTGCCTAACTGTGTGTTGGAGAAAATACCCCTTAGGATTTGGCTTCATTGTGCTATTTGTGTTATGTAAAGTTCGTGTATGCAAGGTGACGAGCGGGTACACGGGCTATATGTGATTTTTGACCGGCTTAGATTATCTAGACTCTTTCCATGCCTTTAATTGAATTGTCATAACATGTTATAATCTCTCATTGTCAATCTACTCTTACATGCTCTATTTGACGTTGTTAGCACTTGTTCTATCTTTTACTTGTTATTTTGCTCTTATATGCTTTAGTTGAAGTTATTGTCTTCCTTATTGTCTTGTTACCTCTTAATTGTTGAATGACTTTTAATTGAAGTTGTTATTTTGTAGAATATCATCTTGTTGAGTATTAGTGTTGAAGTTGTAATAGCCGTTATTACATTGAGGTGAAGTTGTTAATTGTCGAGGTACCTTTCCTTGTTGAGCATTCTTATTTATTTTGTTATTGTTGAAATTCTTGTACACATTGTGGTTGAGCCATGGGCTATTTGTTGTAGAAATATTAGTGTTATTGACTTTGTGGCAAGTTGTGGCATATGGGCACTTGTGGTGCAAGTTGTGATTGTGTTGTGATATTGATACTCATGCGGTGGTATAAGGCTAGGGGTTGATACGCATGCGTTGAGATAAGGTGGGCTTGATACGAGTGTTGCTAGTAGGGGAACTACTTGAAGCCACGTTGTGAGATAAGGTGGGCTAAAACGTGTGTAGCTATTTCGGGAAAAAAATAATTTTTAAAATTAAATGTAAGGCTCACATGGTAATGTAAGGAAAGATTGTGATTGAAATTGTGAAATGTGAAATACGAGGCAGTACCTCGGTTGTGATTTTCATTGTACATTCCACATTGGAACAACTTGTTGATTTGAACTGTCATTGTTCTTCCTTCAATCAGTCATCTGTATTTTAATTGTGTTTGGTTATTCGTTGTTATCTTGGTGTTAGAACGATTTTGGTTTCTTGTGAGAGCCATGCATTCTCCGTGATTTGTTGTGTTGCTTTAACATGCCAATCTGTGCCTCCATTATAACTTGGTGAATTGATTGTCGATGTGAATTTAATTGCATGGAGTCACTATATAATATTTTGTTGAGTTGTTGGTAATATAATGATTTAAATAAAAGAATTATTAACATGCTTTATTCTATGTGTCTCTTAAGATAGAACTAGTTATCTCACTCGGTACCTTATTATTCTAAATGGTTATCGCACTTTCACTATAATTGGATTCTCAAATTATACTCATCACCCTGTTAGATGTTTACCTTACTTAAAATTGTTATCATGTTTTTCTTTAACAAATTCTATATTTAACTCGTTAATTTAACTTATGTTTTGTTTTGTTTAAAAATGATGCTTTTACTCAATTTTATTGATTTCTAAACTAAACCCATCTTATATTCTATTTCGTACAAATTATATATTACTTTACTTTACTTGATTCTAGAATAAACTCATTATTTCATTTGATATCTTACTTTATTCAAAATTTTTATTATGTCTTATGGTGTCTAAATATATCTTTAGTTCATCTAAATTAATATTTATCACGGCTGCAAAGTACATGGTAGTGCGTGGGCTTTGCCGTGCAAAGGTGACTGTTATTGTGGGCACGAGGCACCATACATGTAAGATTTGGAAATTGTGGTTCATGACTTATGATTTATGAGGTGTGGTGCCTCGAGGTAATTCTTGTTGTAAGTCCATGCGTTGGGAGCAATTTGATTATTTGAGTTGTCATCCGTTTTTCTTTATTTGAGTTCATTTACATCTCATCGGTGTTCTGATTATGTTATTTCTTTATTACTAGTTACTACTTGCTGCCATTTATGTTTATACTACTTTATTGTTGATTGTAAATCAATAATTTTTTCGTTGTTGGTCTTACATTGATGTGCTTTCATTGTTAGCTTATGTATATCTTGAACAGGTTTCTATGTCCAGTAGGTGTCTTGACCTTGCCTCATCACTACTCTACCGAGGTTATGCTTGATACTTACTGGGTACCATTGTGGTGTACTCATGCTACACTTCTACACATTTTGTGCAGATCCAGGTATTCTGATTGTGTTGTTGAGAGTTGCGTCTGCGCGGCGGGAGACTTCAAAGTATACCTGCTTGATGTTCGTAGGCCTCAGAGTCACCATCTTACTCATTATGCTATTGTTAAATTGTAATTCAAACCAGTATTGCTTTTTTAGAAATTCTAGTTTGTTTTAGTAGTTGACAAGCTTATAACATACAACTAAATATGCTCGCTAGTCAAAGATAGTATAGTATAATATTGTATCCACAAAAATTGGATTTAAACAGTATTACTGTAGTTTGTAGCTAGATTGCTATCCAAGATAGTCAACAGTTGAGAATTATGTGAATTAGCACTAAAATTAACTAAGAATCTAGAGCTAATTGACTAATGACAATCGAATAAAAGTAAGCAAGGAAGATATCAATAGGAGAAAACAGGGGTTGATTGGATAGGTGCAAGATAATTGTCTGGGATTTAGCTCTAGTTAATTCACTTCTAATGTTCAAGTGAGTCTCTCGAATTCACTCAATTATTAGTCCAACCGGTTAGTAGAAACTCCTCTCTCGATTAAGTTTCAACCTCACAATATGAATCAATTTAAGCTCAGTGAAGATATGCAAGAATTCATAGTGGATTAGTCTTTAGGAGAACCTCTTTCGATTATCCTCCTAACTAGGTCTAAACAATAATTCATATAGCCTCTTTCGATTACTAAGAAGAATCAATGAATTCAACCAACAAGATAATGCAAAAACATCACAAGTTATGCCTCTCTCAATTACATGAATATGTGAATATAGATGCAAAAATTAAAACACCCAAAACGATTCAATACATAAAAAACTAGAGTTAATATCCACAAACAAATATCAATACACCAAATTCATCAATCCCTAAAGAAAACTACTCCATAGATATGGAGCAATTCATCACAAATATAAAGAAAAGCATAAGACGATCCAAACTCTTATCTTGGGTGAGCATTGAATGATGAATTCCTTGTGCTTTCGCTTCTTCACCTTCTCTCTAGCCTCCTTGGGTCTTAGATGTGTCAAAACTCCAGAAAATAATATTTTTCTATGTATTTATACCAAGTAGGGTCAGGCCCAAACGAAATCACCTTTTCCTACGCGAATAGGACAATTACTCTATAAAATTTGAACAGTCGCACCGCATGAGGCGACGCGCTATGCGGGGTATTAGTGGAAAACTTCAGAGAGCTAGTTCTGACAGGTAGCAGAGATTTGCACTAGCACGTCGCACAATGCGTCGCATAGTGCATCGCTTTAGTGCAAATTTCTCCGAGTACGGATTTTGCTTCGATTTTGACATCCAAACTTAGTTTTCGACTCCCGAACGCGATCCCGGCTTTATCCCTTGGGCGTTTACTCGGACTTCAAAGCTCCAAATCACTCAAATTCATTATGTAACATCTACATAGCTTGGAATCCTCCCACAAGGTATAAAACAAACATTCAGTGCAAAACACGAGCGATTAAAGCTCAAACTCAATTAAAGTGCCATAAATTAGAGTGCAATAAGTGACTAAAACACGAGATTATAGTCTACCATCAGTAGTGCTTATAATTCTGTACTACCGATTTTGGAAAAATGTATAACTATTGGCCGATTGCGGCTATGTATGTCATTTAATGGTTTATGATAAATGATTAAATAGTTCAATTATGTTATTAAATCAGCATGTGTTAAGCTTACCTAGTCTTAGAGACTAGGTGCCACCACGACATCCTAAGATGGAAAATTAGAATCGTGACAGAAATTTTTGGGCCCTATTTGAGAAAGTTCGTTCTGGTATTTTTTAACGACATTTTAATCTACAACCCAAATTTGGAAGACCATGCGAAATAATTGTGTGTAGTGTTTGAGTTGTTAAAAGACAAATTATTATTTGCTAAGAAGTCAAAATGCAGTTTCGCACAAAGGCAAATTGAATACTTAGGGCATATTATTTCGGGCAAAGGGGTGGGCACGAATTTAGCCAAGATAGATGCCACGATCTTGGCCCAAGCCCACCAACATCAAAGGTCCGATGGGATTCCTAGGACTAACATGCTATTACAGGCGAGTTAATAAAAATTATGCGATCATTAGCAAAATTTAACATTGATGCTCAAGCAAGTGGGATTCCAGTGGAATGACTTAGCAACAAAAGCTTTTGAGGAACTTAAGGGAGCCATGACCAGGGCACCGGTTTTGGGCCTACCGAATGTTCCCAAGACCTTTGTGGTTGAAGCAGATGCAAGTGGGCTAGGCGTAGGGGGTTTAATTCAAAACGAGAGGCCCTTAGCTCATATGAGCTAAGCCTTGAGCCCCAAACATTTGGTCCTGTCCATAACAAAAAGGAACTTCTAGCCCTCTTGTTGTCCGTTGAGAAATGGAGGCACTACTTACAGCGTCACAAGTTCATAATTCGGACTAACCATTACAGTCTTAAATTTTTGAGGGATCAAAGAGCAACTACAACATTACAACACAAAGAGATCACCAAATTAATAGGCCTAGACTATGAGGTACAGTATCAAAAAGTGCTGATAATCTGGTGGCCGATGCCTTATCACACAAACAGAAATTTGAAGGGGAATGTAATAGGCTCACAACAGTACAACCCAAATGGGTCCAAGCAGTCATGGAAAGCTATGCTAATGATTAGGAGACCTAACAACTCATCGCCCATCTTAGCTTTGACCCAGCATCTGTGCAAAATGTAATGCAGCAACAAAGCATATTAAGGAGAAATGGTCAAATATGGGTAGGAAACAAAGCGGATCTCAGGCAAAGGATAATGGAAGAAATGCGCTTATCTCCATGGGGGGCCACTCTGGCATCTTGGCCAATCAGCAGAGGTTGAGAACAATTTTCTATTAGCCGTCCATGTTGAATAATATGAACGATTTAGTGAAAGCTTGCGAGGTTTTTCAAAGAAATAAAGGAGAAGGGATACCTTACCTTGGCCTGCTACAACTGCTACCCATTCCCAATCGTGCATGGGAATATCTATCCATGGACTTTATCGAGGGGTTGCCACGATCCCACGACAAAGACACCATATTGGTTGTCGTAGATAGGTACACTAAGTACGCACATTTCTTAACCCTCACTCGCCCCTATCATGCTACAGATGTGGCTCAACTATTTTTAGAAACCGTCTTCAAGTTACACAGAACTCCATGCTCGTTGTGCCGAATAGGGACCCAATCTTCATCAGCCATTTTTTGGAGGAAGTTGTTGAAAGGGCTGCAAGTGCAACAGAAACTCAGTTCAGCCTACCATCCATAGACGGGCGGACAAACAGAGAGGCTTAATCGTTGTTTGGAAATTTACCTAAGCTGTATGTCCAGCCATAAACCAAAGGATTGGAACAGATGTATTCCACTCGCTGAGTTCTGGTACAATACTGAAAGTACAAGAGGGGGTGAATTGTACGCCTGTTAGAAATTTAGTATACTACAATATACACTTAGTCGACTGGTAAGGAGAAAATCTGCACAAAATCGTTAGTCCTTCAGTTTAACCAAGTGAAAATTATAAGAAATAGTAAAGGTGCAGAATATAATATGAGAGCGATAAAGTAAATGAAACCAGAAATTTTAGTACTGATTCGGAACCAATGTGGTATCCTAATCCAGTCCTCTTGGGTTGCAAGAGTGTTATCTTTTAGAGCTCTATGTAAATTGGTTTGAGTAAAACTTTTGTGGTTTCTAGCGTTCACCACCAATATTTACAAGGGTTGGTTTTCACTCGCTCACCAACAAATAATAAAGGGTTGGTTTTCACTCGCTCGCCTACAACGACACTTTGATTTTCGCTCGCTCACCAAAAGAAACTTACAACGACACAACCTCTCATTGTTTTTTTCTTTTTCTCTATCTTTATGACACTTGTAAACTTAAGAGTACAGTGCTTGACTAAGTTGTAGAAATAGTAGGAAAGTTATCTGCGAAGCTGGTACTTTTTCACTGGAGCATTCTGGTATTTATAGCTATTGTCTGGAACTAGCCATTAAAAACTTCTTTGAAAGTTCTTGCAAGTTGTTTAAGGACCTTTCTGTAATCTTGAACAAACTGCACTTGATTGATGCGATTTTCCTTTTGGATTCTCTATCCAATCGTTGTAATTTTTAAGAGCTCTTATATTAGACTTGGTAGAGATATCTTTGTGCAACCCAAAAGAATTGTATCTTTGGAGATTGCTGATGAGATCTCCAAAGACAGTTGTGATTCCTTCTTGAATCCAATAAGATATTCCTTGAATATTGACTTTTCTTATATCTTGATGCAGAACCTTGAATCTGGTTGTCTTCGAACTTACGTTTGCAAATTTTTGTTTGGTGATTTGACCCTGGAACTATACGTACCTTTCACTTGACCTTACAAATTTGTGTTTTATTTTGTATTTTGTTGTGTTGCCGCAAAAATTGTAAGACCTATTTAGGAAAATTTTAGTAGAATTTTTATATTAACGTAAAACGTAAAGAGAGAAAAAATGGTAGCCTTCCAGAAATGTGGTTGAAGAGAAAAAAACAAAAAAAAAAACTTAACTCTCGTATCTAGGTTGTTTTCTTTCTCACCATGGTCAATTTTGAAACCTTAAACTAGTTTGTATGTACCTTTGCTTAGTTTTTTTATATAAAACAAAATGTATTTTCATTCGTATAAGCAGATATTTTTTAATAGGAAAATCAGAATTTTCTCGATTCACATTGTTTCATATTATCTTTAGTTGTTAGCATTTCTTTTGGTATAATTTATTTGTATATCTATGATTTGTGATTTTTTTTCAAATGAAAGGGAAAGAAAGGTTATGGGAAAGGGATGAAAATGGGAGTGGAATGGTAAGGTGATAATGAAATGTTGTCACAGGGAGGCAGTTAACGGATTAAGGGTAGGTTTGTATCACTTTTATGATGTACGGGATATATTTGGATGGATAGTATAATGTTAGGGATATATTTGGACTAATAAAATAATTGAGGATAATATTAGACCTTTTTCAATAGTATAAGAGCATATTTGGCCCTTTTCCCAATATTCTTTCCTTATGAGAGCAGGCAATACTATATCTTCCTTGATCCTTTTCCGTTTATAACTCAATACATCATTCCAATAACCTTCCAAATTTCCAATGAACAACCATGTTTCCTTGCTTAAAAGTTTTCCATAAAATATTTCTTCCGTTGTGAAAGACTTTTTCTTCTATGGTATCTCAAAACTTAAGTGCTTTATTTGATTATGATAGGAAAATAGTATTAGTGACCCACGTCAGATCCTTTTGCCCATTTGTGAATATTTTCTCAATTCATTCTTCCTTTATTGCTTTTCAGATTCTATCTTGGTTGATACTTGCCTTAATTTCTTCGGTTGTGCCCATTCAGTCTTGCTAGATTAGCTACAGAATCTCCTCGTCTTCATTCCTTTTACTTCTATGATGATTTCAGGATAGCTTCTTTCCACATTTGCTCGGGTCTTCATCAAAATAATCCTTCTTTGTACATGTCTTCTTTCCTGTTTTGTCCAAATCCTTGCACAACTGACAAAGTTGTATAAAATAAATCTACCACAAGTATATGTTCTTTGAATATGTTGGTTTGATATCATCAAAATCAGTATGTGGAACCTATGTCACCCTTCAAGGCGCTATACGGTTATGAAGCTAGAAGCAGTGGACTTGGTGTTGCTCTAAAGACAATTGATGAGCAAGATCCTCCAAGAGAATTTGAAAAAATCTCAAAATAGAATGAAACAGTTGGCCGACAAGAAGAGGAGGCGACATGTCATTTGAGGTTGGAGATTGGGTGTTCTTAAAATTCCAACCATACCGGCAGATGTCAGTGGCAGTCCAGAAAACCTCAAAACTTTCAGCCAAATATTTTGGACCTTACAAGATCATCAGCAAAACTGGGGCAGTCGCTTACAAACTGGAGTTACCAGCAAGCTTGAAGATCCACCCCGTCTTCCACGTCTCAATTTCCAATTTCCAGTTACAAGGGAACAGCGCGGCGGTGCAAGTGCTTGTTCAGTGGGAAAACTTATTCAAAGAGGAAGCAACCTGGGAGGATTATTCTTTCTTGCAATCTCAATTCCCACATCTGGATCGCTGAAGAGGAGCGGCCAAGATTGTTCTTTTAAGTGGAGTGGAATGTTACGAAATTCCCACTAGGTCAATTAGGAGTTGGATAAGTTATTTATTTTACCTTTTGAGTCCTTGTAAGTTAGACACTTTACGAAGAAGTCCTAAAAGCCTTGTAGCTGGAAGGACACGTGTTTTATTTTGATTGAGTCCCTTGACTAAGGTAGAGACAAACCTAGTATTTAGAGGAGGAACAGCATTTGGAATATTATCGATATATGAAAAACCATTTCTGTTTTCTTAATTCCCTTTTTCTGTCGATTTTCTTAATTTTTAATCGTAGCATTTCCTACACTTTGGCTTGTGTACTTGTATTTGTAAGAAGAATAATGTATTAATCTCTTTATTGACTGATTAGAACTTGTCTTCCACTCCAAAATTTGTGATGCAATAAAATCGTAATATATTTAATGAAAGAACCCCTAAGCTCAACCATTCTGTACTACGTTTGCATTTTGCCTATTCCAAGTAACATAACAGTAATCTTCAATCATTTTTATACAAAGTTTATTGTCGCTCCAGCAAGCCTTTTTAAAAGATTATGTCTTGATGATTACTTTTCTTTACTTTTATTTCGGAATATATCAGGCGTTGATAGATGACATTAAGGTGGATTTCATGTTTGGCTTGCATTGGTAGGATATTTGAATGAAATTAGAGACCAGGTGATTTGTATTAGTTCTTCATATTAACAAAAAATAATTGACTGACCTGACATCAAGGGGTTAAAAAGTTAAAATAAAAGCTTTAGAAATACTTTGTCAATGATGAATGCTAGATCAAACAAGAAGCAAAAATTATAAAAGAAAATTCAATTTTGAACATAATGAGGTTGTGCAGTAAAATTAATATGCTTCAAATTATGGTTCCGCTTCCACAGATGGATGCTGGCTAATTTCACTTCACAATCTCATTATTGAACCATTATCAATCTTCAAAGTAAAACAAATGACCAACGACTCGGTCCAACTAATTTACATGAGCAATAAGAAAACAAATTAACAATTCTATCCGTAATTAAGCTACCATTCGATTGTAATTTGTATTAGATCTTACATTTTCACCATTTATTGTACAAGAAAATAGTAATATATTACAAACAAAAATAAAGTTTTAACTTATTTCGCCAATGGGATGCATCATTATCAATTTTCCTAGTAAACTCTATAACGAATACAACCCAAGTAAATAATATGAGTGATAAGAAGCAAATTAACAGCTACCGATGGAAAATTCCTTTTTCATGAATAAATTAACAACAGACCATTCTAGCATTGAGCTACCAAGAAAAAATGCATCAAAGCAAGCTGATTCTTTTTCTTTTTCCTTCCAAAACCAACCTATTATCAAATAAAAAGTGTCATGACCCAATTCTCTTATAGACCGTGATGGCGCCCAAGACTGTCGTTAGGCAAGCCAACAGTAAACTAATCACGTAATTTTATCTTTTAATAGATTCCCAAGTAATTAAACTATCCTTAATTTAAAAGATTTAAGGAGCAACATGTTTAAGATAAATAAAACGAGAGCAGCTGAGTGCAATCATAACCATAGAAATAATCCAAAATCACAAGTCTACTAGTGTATGCCAAGACCCGGTGTCACAAGTGTATGAGCAACTAGTAGAATATACAAAACTCTAACTACAGTCTGATTATTAAATATGCAGAACATAAATATAAAAGAGAGACTCTAGGGGCTGCGGAACGGCTCCGGAAGCAGCTCACCACTAGGCATCGGGATATCTGGGATGCGCGTCGGTAGGACCGCCAAATGCACTTGCCTCAGATCTTGCACGGTCAGTGCAGAAGTGTAGCGTGAGTACATAAACAACATGTACCCAGTAAGTATCAAGTCTAACCTCGAAGAAGTTGTGATGATGGGTCGACTTTGACACTTACTATGGGCTAACAATATGATTACAGAAATTTCTAAGTAGACATGGGTGATGTAAATAATAATAATAGTAACTCATTAACAAGCAGGAGCAAATAATTCTTTCACAATTTTAATAATTCCAAATAAATCACTTTCCTTACAAATAGTAACCTTACAAACCCTTCCAAACCCCGAACTAACCATCCCCGCAAGTCATAAAACAGTAAAAGCACATATGGGGAGTCTTATTTAGGGGAACAGGAATCTAGAAGGCAAAACGACCAGTCGGGTCATTACATTTTCCACCTCTTAAACAAACGTTCATCCTTGAACGAGTTTAGAATCATACCTGGAGTGTTGAATAAGTGTGGATATGTGCTCCGCATGTCCTCCTTGGCCTCCCAAGTCGCCTCCTCGAATGGTTGGCCCCTCCACTGAACCTTTACCGCGGAAATCCTCTTGGGCCTCAACTGGCGAGCCTGCCTATCAACAATGGCAATTGGCTCCTCCTCGTAACCTAGGCTCTTATCTAACTGAAGTGTGCTGAAATCTAACACATGTGACCTGCCGGGATGATACCTTCGAAGCAAAGACACGTGGAAATCGGATGAACTCCCGATAGACTGGGAGGCAAGGCAAGCTCATAAGTAACCTCCCCAACTTGTCTCAACTCCTCAAATGGACCTATAAACCTTGGGCTCAACTTGCACTTCTTCCCGAACCTCATGATTCTCTTTATCGGCGAGACTTTCAAGAGAACTTTCTCGCCCACCATAAATGATAAATCACGCGCCTTCTAATCTGCGTAACTCTTCGGTCTGGATTGTGCTGTGCAAAGTCGCTCCTGAATCAACTTTACCTTCTCCAAGGCATCTATACGAAATCAGTACTATATAACTTAGCCTCGCCGGGCTCAAACCATCCTATAGGAGAACGACATCGCCGACCATATAAAGTTTCAAATGGAGCCATCTCGATGCTGGACTGATAATTGTTGTTGTAAGCAAACTCGGCCAAAGGCAAGAATCGATCCCACTACCCTACGAAGTCGATCACACATGCTCTGAGCATATCCTCCTAGATCTGAATTGTCCGCTCTGACTGCCCGTCGGTCTGCGGATGAAAGGCTGTGTTGAGCTCTACACGGGTCCCCAACTCACTTTGTACTGCTCTCCAGAAATGAGAAGTAAACTGGGGGCCTCTATCTGATATAATGGAAACAGGTACACCATGCAATTGAACAATGTCTTGAATATAAATCTGCGCCAACCTCTCTGAGGAGTACGTGGTCACAATCGGAATGAAATGTGCCGACTTGGTCAACCTGTCGACAATGACCTAAACTGCATCAAACTTTCGCAAGGTACACGGCAACCCAACTACGAAGTCCATAGTAATGTGCTCCTATTTTCACTCAAGTGTAGTCATCTGCTGAAGCAAGCCACCTGGCCTCTTATGCTCATACTTAACCTGCTGGCAATTTAAACACCTCGCAACATACGCAACTATGTCCTTCTTCATCCGTCGCCACCAATAGTGCTGCCTCAGGTCGCGATACATCTTCGTAGCACCTGGATGAATAGAATACTGAGAACTATGTGCCTCCTCTAGGATATTCCCCCTTAAGCCATCAATATTAGGAACATATAGGCGATCCTGGAGTCGCAGAACACCATACTCACTGATAGTAGCCTCCTTGGCACCACCCCGTAGTACCGTCTCTTTGAGAACCAACAAGTGCGGATCATCAAACTGGCAAGCATTAATCTGCTCTAATAGTGAAGACTGAGCAACAATGCATGCAAGAACTCGGTTGGGCTCTGAAATATCCAACCTCACAAGTCTGTTAGTCAAGGAATGAATGTCCAAAGCCAGTGGCCTCTCCTCTGCTGAAATGAATGCCAAACTACGCATACTCTCTGCTTTTCTACTCAAGGCATCTGCAACTACATTCGCCTTGCCCGGATGATAAAGGATGGTAATATCATAATCTTTTAGTAACTCAAGTCTTCTTCGATGCCTCAAGTTGATATCCCTCTACTTGAACAAATGTGCAAACTGCGATGATCGGTGTAAACCTCATAAGACACCCCATAAAGATAATGCCTCCAGATCTTAAGAGCATGAACAATCGCGGCCAACTCCAAATCATATACAGGGTAATTCTTCTCATGGGGCTTCAGCTGACGTGAAGCATATGCAATAACTCACCCCTCTTGCATCAATACGCAACCCAAACCAATGGGTGAAGCGTCGCAATACATACTATACATCCCTGAACTGGAAGGCAACACAAACACCGGTGCTGAAGTCAATGCAGCCTTGAGCTTTTGAAAGCTCACCTCACAATCATCGGACCATCGGAACAGAGCACCCTTCTAGGTCAATCTAGTGAAAGGTGCTGCAATAGATGAGAAGCCCTCCACAAACTAGCGATAATAACCTGCTAACCCCAAGAAGCTTCTGATCTCGGTCGTCGCAGTAGGACGAGGCCAACTCTGAACTGCCTCAATCTTCTTGGGATCTATCTTAATATCTTCTATCCTCGCCCAATACAACATGCCCCAACAATGCTACAGAATCTAGCCAAAACTCACACTTGGAGAACTTAGCATATAGCTTCTGTTCCCGCAAGGTCTGAAGTACCACTCTCAAATGCTACTCATGCTCCTCCATGCTACGCGAGTAGACCAAGATGTCATCAATAAAGACAATAACAAATGAATCAATATATGGCCTTAACACCCTGTCCATCAAATCCATAAATGCTGCCGAGTCGTTAGTCAAATCGAAGGACATTACTAGAAGCTCATAATGGCCATATCTAGTCTGGAAAGCAGTCTTCGGAACATCTGAATCCCGAATCTTAAACTGATGGTACCTCGATCTCAAGTCGATCTTAGAGAACATCCTGGCACCCTGCAACTGGTCAAACAAATCATCAATACACGGCAACGGGTACTTGTTCTTAATGGTAACTTTGTTCAACTGGCGGTAATCAATACACATCCGCATAGTCCCATCCTTCTTCTTCACAAATAACACTGGCCCACCCCAAGGCGATACACTCGGCCTGACGAATCCCTTTGCCAACAACTCCTCAAGCTGTTCCTTCAACTCCTTCAACTCTTTCGGAGCCATGCGGTACGGTGGAATAGAGATAGGCTGGGTACCTAGAGCCAAATCAATACAGAAATCGAAATCACGATCTGGTGGCATACCTGGGAGTTCAGAAGGAAACACATCGGTGAACTCCCGGACTACGGGCACTGAATCAATCATCGGAGTCTCTGTAGTAGTGTCCCGAACATAGGCCAGATAATCCAAACAACCTTTCTCGACCATGTGTCGAGCCTTCAGAAAAGAAGTAACCCGACTAGATGCACTGACGGACGAACCCTTCCACTCCACTCTAGGCAACTCTGGCATCGCCAAGGTAACGGTCTTGGCATGGCAATCAAGGATAGCGTGATACGGAGATAACCAGTCCATACCCAGGATGACCTCAAAGTCGGTCATGTCGAGTAATAGAAGATCCAACCTAGTCTCATAACCATAGAAGGTAACAATGTAAGACCAATAGATCCGATCCACAATAGCGGAGTTGCCCACAGGAGTTGATACATAAATAGGAATACTCAGGGACTCACGAGAAACACCTAGGAAATGAGCAAACAGAGATGAAACACATGAATTTGTAGACCCTGGATCAAATAGTACTGAAGCATTCCTACCGCAGACAGAAATAATACCTGTGATCACGCAATCTGAGGCCACTGCATCTGGTCTGGCCGGAAAAGCATAGAACCTAGCTGGAGCGCCACTTGACTGGCCTCCACCTCTAGGAAGGCCCCTACCCACTTGCCCTCCACCTCTGGGCAGCCGAACGATTGGTGGGACAGCTGGTGCTAGAATCATAGGTTGTTGACCCTGCATCACTTCCTTGCCCTGAAGCCTGGAGCAAAACCTCTGCACATGACTGAGATTCCCGCACTCAAAACAATTTCTCGATACGGTGGACTGCTGACCTAAAGTCTGACCCTGATGGCCTGAATACCCACTAGAGGAACCCTGAATAGCTGGTGGGCGGTAGGAACTCTCTGGCATGGCACTGAAATAATGTCGCACTTGAGCACGCCGAGGAGGCGACGGTGCTGGATATGTGGGCCTACTAGACTGACCCCTCACGAGCTGACCCCTACCCCCAGCGGGGGCACCACTGAGCTCTCTAGAATATCAGAACCACTTATCCCTCGTCGCCTGCTCTCGGCTCCGCTGACGGACACCCTCGATCCTCCAAGCTATCTCCATAACTAGCCCATAAGAAGTCCCCTCCATGGTGACCTGGACACCTGAGTGCAAACTGGCAACAAACCTCCGCACTCTCTCTGCATCGGTCAGAAAGATCATAAGCGCATGGCGAGAAAACCTAGAGAATCACGCCTCACAGTCAGTCACGGACATCTGGCCGTATTGAAGCTGCTCGAACTGAAATCGCAACTTTTCCCTCTAAGAGGATGGAATATATCTGTCCAAGAAGAGGCATGTGAACTGATCCCAAGTCATTGGAGGAGAACCTACTGGTTTGCCGAAAAGATATGACTGCCACCATCTACGGGCCCTGCCCTCCAGCTGAAATGTGGTGAAGTCCACCCCATGGGACTCTAATACCTCATGTTGTGCAGTTTGTCCCTGCACCGATCAATAAAATCCTGAGGGTCCTCATGTCGCTCACCTTCGAAAGCAGGAGGATGAAGCCTGGTTCATCTGTCCAATAGCCTGTGCGGATCACCGACCGCAGCTGGTATGGGCTCCGGTGTAGCTGCTGTAACTGGTTGAGCTCTACTCATGGGTAGTGCACCGGGGGTCTGATATATGGCAGCTGCATGCCCTGGAGCCTGAGTGGTAGGGGTCTGTGCTCCCCCTCCCGCCTGAGATGTGGCTGGGTCTACTGGGAATAGACCGTCCTGAGTCCTAGAATCCATGAAACAGCAACATACGACCCATGACCTCCTAAAATCCCGGTGCAGACATGAAATCCACCGGGCCTGGCTCTGCTGCAGGCACCTCACCCTGCTCCTCAATAATAGGATCCTCTACTGGATCCATTGGTGGCATAGCTGGAGCAACTCTTGGACGTCCTCGTCCCCTACCACAGGCTAGAGCCCTCCTTCGGCCTCTGCCACGACCTCTAAAACCAGGGGGAGCAGCTCCTCCCTGATCTGGAACATCAGCTGCACGCGTTCTCAACATATGTGAGAGAATAAGAGAGAGATACTTAGTATCACATCAACTGCATGATAGGAGATGAAGAAAGAGTATTTTCCTAATACACTATAGCATCTCGAAGATAAGTAGGGACGTCTCTGCACCGATCTGCAAGACCCTATTAGGCCCGCTCATAACTTGTGAGACCAACGTGAACCTAATGCTCTGATTGCATGTTGTCACGACACAGTTCTCTTATAAGCTAGTGCCGTCACTAGGCAAGCCAGTAGTGAACTAACCACATGATTTACCTTTTAATAGATTCCCAAGTAATTAAACTATCCTTAATTTAAAATATAGAAACAAGTTTAAAATAAAGAAAATGAGAGCAGCTGAGTGCAATCATAACCATAGAAATAATCCAAAATCACAAGTCTACTAGTGTATGCCAAGACCTGGTGTCACAAGTGTACGAGCAACTAGTAGAATATATAAAACTCTAACTACTGTCTGATTATTAAATATGCAGAACATAAATACAAAAGAGAGACTATGGGGGCTGCGGAACGGCTCAGGAAGCAGCTCACTACTAGGCCTCGAGATATCTGGGATGCGCGCCGGTAGGACCGCCATATGCACCTGCCTCAGATCCTGCACGGTCAGTGCAGAGTGTAACGTGAGTACATAAACAACATGTACCCAGTAAGTATCAAGTCTAACCTCGAAGAAGTACTAACGAGGGGTCGACTTCGACACTTACTATGGGCTAACAATATGAATACAGGAATTTCTAAATAGACATGGGTGATGTAAATAATAATAATAATAATAATAACTCATTAACAAGCAGGAGCAGATAATTCTTTCACAATTTTAATAATTCCAAATAAATCACTTTCCTTGCAAATCGTAACCTTACAAGCCACAAAATAAATATAAGGTGTGATTAATTAAGCACGATTTATGCTGAGGTCGTACGGCCTGATCCAGAATAATGTGTACACCGTCGAGGGTCGAGCGACATGAACTATAGATGCATCTATCTATTGCCGAGGCATTCGGCCCGCTCCACAAGAAGAGATGATACTTTATAAGCATTTGACTTAACCGTTATTAAAGGCTAATACACAATGTAACACAAATTCCATTAACGGTCTTTCACAATTTAATTGACAAGCTCTAATATAGTTTAGGCACTTTAACTAACAAGTAAGGTGCAAACATTTCATGTAATTTATGATTTGGGTCCTAAAACTACCCGGACATAAGCATAATTAGTAGCTACGCATGGACTCTCATCACCTCGTGCATACGTAGCCCCCACAATTAGAAACAACATTAGTTTAAATCACCTATGGGGAGAATTCTCTCTTACAAGGTTAGGCAAGAGACTTACCTCGTCTCAAAGCTCACTTTTCAGCCTCAAATTCACTCTAAAGCCTCAAACTCGGTGCCGAACAATCCGAAACTAGTCAAATGTTGTATATATCAATCAATATATCCTCAAAAGTTTATATTCTAACTATTAAAGTGATTACCCAGCCCCAATTGAAGGATTCCTAAAATTCACCCCAGGCTCACGTGCCCGCATTTTTTTTTGTTGAAGAAAGTCATTATCCATAACCACACGATCTCAAATATATAATTTTTACTAAATTCCATAACCGTTTTCGTGGTTAAATCCCACTTTTATCAAAACCTAGGTTTTTCATCTAAACCCATGATTTCATAAATTTTACATGTTAAATCTACCCATAATCTATGTATTTAACTCACATATTATAGAAATTACTTACCTCAAAGTGATAGGTGAAAACCCCTCCCTAAAATTACCTAGCTCCAAAAATCGCCCAAAGAATAAAATAAATGAACCCAAAGTGGTTGAGTTCCGACATTAACTGAGGGTTCTGCCCAGTAGCACTTCCGTATCTGCGGTCACTGGGCCGCATTTGCGGTACCGCTTCTACGGCACTAGGCCCGCTTCTACGGAACTCCACAGGCCCAGCGTAGGCCGCATCTGCAGACGGGTTTCCGCTTTTGTGGTCTCGCTTCTGCGGCTCCTCATCGCAGAAGCGGGGTCGCTTCCGCGCTCAACCCTTCGCTTCTGTGGACCACTGGCCAAGGCTCGAAGGCCGCTTCTTCAGCCAAAAGGACGCATCTGCGGGCTCGCACTTGCGGCCAAAATCTCGCAAGTGTGGGCACACCAGAACCGGTGCACCAGCAGCCCTTTTTGAGTCTTAACTCATTCCGCGCGTCGTCCGAATGGCGTCTGGGACCCCCGAGGCTCCGTCCAAACATACCAACAAGTACAAAATCATTAAACAGACTCACTCTCACCCTCGGAATGCATAAAACAGCATCAAAACTAAGAGTCACACCCGAAACCAAATTGAATCAACTTATGAACTTCAAGTTCTTCCAACTTACTCCAAACGCGCCGAAACATACTTAGACTACTCGGAATGATACCA
This sequence comes from Nicotiana obtusifolia, assembly GCA_002018475.1. Classification (NCBI taxonomy): domain Eukaryota; kingdom Viridiplantae; phylum Streptophyta; class Magnoliopsida; order Solanales; family Solanaceae; genus Nicotiana; species Nicotiana obtusifolia. The sequence continues at coordinate 89,659 of MCJB01030682.1, forward strand.
AATTTTGCGTGCAAGTCTTAAATCACCATACGGAACTATTCGTGGTCTCGGAATCCCAATTGGACCTCGATAACACTAAATCCTACTTCAAACCAAATTTAAAAAACTTTAAAACCTTCAAGATGCCAACTATCAATATTAAGTGCCGAAATGCTCCCCGGATCATCCAAAACCTGATCCGAACATATACCGAAGTCGAAATCACCATATGAATCTATTGGAACTATCAAATCCCGACTCCGAGGTAGTTTACTAAAAACATTGACCAAAGTCAAACTTAGCCCTTTTTGCTAACCTTAAGGGACCAAGTGTTTCCATTTCAACCCGAACTCTTCCAAATCCCGAACTAACCATCCCAAGAAGTTATAAAACAGTAAAAACACATATGGGAAGTCTCATTTAGGGGAACGGAGATCTAGAAGGAAAAACAACCGGTCGGGTTGTTACAAAAAGAAAGCTCCTTTTTCACATATATTCAAAGAAAATATTATGCTGTAATTGATATTCCTATAACCTTATCAATAATTTATATTAAAATATTAGCACTCTCTCTGAAAATAGTGAAGCTAAACTCAAGGCACATTTGATTGCACAACTCCATAACGATTTAACTCAACTAATTGACACGAGCAACACAGACCACATGTGTGAAATTTAAAAAATTACTAGGGTAAAAATCAGGCAATTTCAAGCACTCCGGTCATCTTTCATACTAAGCCATTGGAGTAGCACAATTGTTATAATTAAGGGAATTGAGCAATCCGACCGTGCAATGAACCAAATAAAAATTGAATTTATTTTTTCACATACATCGTGAGAAAATGTTATGATTGTAATCCCCTCTTGACTAGAAAGTCGTTGACCTTATCCACAATTAATATAAAATGGTGGCATGGTATAAATAATATAATAAGAAGTATATTTCCTAGTTTAACTTTATTTTTACAGTTTTCAAAAAGTATCTTGATTTTTATTACGAAGTATATACAATCTGGATGTTCTTATTCCTACTTCAACCTAAGAAGAAAAATCCTTTTAAATCCGCTTGAAATCTTCACCAAATTGTCTAAAAATTTAGATATAAGATCCTTGAAGTATTAATTGTCCGCCACAATATAATTAAATCGAATCTAATTTAAAAATCTAATTTTTAACTTGAAGTTTTGAAACTTTATTAATAGCGAAAATTTCTTCATAAGTTTTTCACTCCAAATCAATATGTAAACACGAAAAAGACTTAAGAATAACAACAATCGACGTGAATCATTAGATTTTTAGGTTTCTTTTTTCATAGATTTGCAACTAATTGAACCCAAACCAGGAATTGTAGCTCGGAATTTCTCGATCTAACAAGGTTCAACTCAGATTGAGGTCACCTTTGGAGTCATAGATCCCTTCCCTATAAGTGGTTTTACGTTAAAATCTCAATTCAAAATTTTTTAATATAAGCAAAACAAATCCAACATTATAGAACTTCAAGTTTCTCATTCAAAACCTACTAGTTAGAAGCTAAAACATACAACATACTTTAATTTGCATATAAATTTTTCGTTGCATGCAACTTACATACGACTTGAATATAACTTATAAACAATTATATTATTGTATATATTTTATATATCATATGCATATATTTTGTATATGGTGTGTATGTCACTGTATGTCCAATGATATACTGGACATACAAATAACATACAACTTGTATATAAAATATTTATTTATATAATATTGTTCTTCTTCCTCTTCGAGTTTCAATCTTAAATTTCAACCAAAATAACTTTACTCTTCACCAGACTCCTTGAAAATTAAGATATAAACTCCGAAGGATAATCTCAATTATAATGGATGACTCCTAATCACTCTTAAACTCTAGGATGGAAGTTTATTGACACAATAACTCTATAGGGTTAGAAGTCTTATGTACTCTAGAATATTTTATATATACATGGCATAAATCATTATTTGATTATTAAATAACAAAGCTTGTCATGGTATCAGAGCTTTTCACCAATCATTTACAATAACATCAAATCCAAACAATAATAATTTCGTAAAATCTGATTTTCATATTTAAAGCTTTAAAAATTTTTAATAGCTGCCGAAATTTGATTAGGTTTTATTATTTGCATATATGCAAAATTTTCAAAAGAAAGTCGTCAAATCAATGAGAAAAATCACAATGAACATCAATAGATATAGTTTGATGTTTCCCTTGTAATGTTATAAGCTGTCAATGGAGCCTTGAGTTGCTTATTATCTTTCATCTTAGTTTTGACATAGAAGATATAGTTCTAATTCAACTCCAAGAATATTCAGAAAAGACGACTAAATTGGCACATAAGGTATTCTTTTGATAGGATTGGAGAAATTAGTTGTGATCTTGCCCCTGGAAGAAAGATTATGTGATGGTACTTTTACACAATGAAAAATAAGAAGTTTAGAGTTTAAATTCTTATTTTGTATATAATTGGTAGATATAATTATGTTAGGTAATTAAATGAGAACACATTTAATAGTGGTAATTAGATTTATTATTATGCATGGATAGGTAAAAATATAGAAAAAGTGAAGCCCAACTTCTTTTTTCCCCCTCAAGTGAAGCCCAACTCATGAGACCCATCAACTACACAACTGCCTAGCCCAATTAATTAACAAGAGCAATAAGGACCATACGTGTAAAATTTCAAAAATTGCTAGGGCAAAAGTTAGGCAATCACGGGCAGTCCAGGCAACACTCAGAATTTCTGACCGTTGGTTTTTTCAATTCTCACATACAAATATATAAGCTCCTCTGCATCCCGCTTCTTCACACTATTCAAAAAATACACTCACCCCCTCTCCCTCCCCCAATCTACATTTGGAAATCAAATTCATCTACACACACAGAGAAGAAAACTGTATCAATCAATTACTGTTTGATTGATTTCGTTCCCTAGTTCGTGCTTTCCCATTCGAAACCAAGAAACTGAAAACTGGGTGAATCTTTTGTTTCTAATTCTAGGTAATGTTTTTAGCTTTTACTGATAGAATTATATCTGGGTTTTGTTCATTATGTATAGATCTAGTCGATATCAACGCTTTTTGGTTATTTCTAGTGTTTTATCTTTTGCTTAATGTGCTACTGTTACAGATGCATTAATCTTTTTGTTTTAACTTGCTTTATTGGCTTTGAAGTTAATTAGTGTTGTTGGAATTATAAGAATAGCTATATATAAGCTCTCTTCATGAATTGACGTTTACTTTGTACTTGAAATTTGGTTTTTGTTGAACAATTGACCAAGCAATCCTGTTCTGTCAAATAATGTGTATGACTTAAATAACTTACCCCACCTTCAATATGGGATAAGTCATAAAAAATAAAAATAACGCTGGTTTAGCTAATACCTCCAACCAAACACAGGATAAACTTAATCCCAAAATTTATACCGGGATGACCCACCTAATCCCTTGAACCAAACCATCCATTATGATCAACACAACCTTCAAAACTCAGGATAACGGGCCCGTCCCTCTACCTTTCTCCACTTAAATACCTGGTTTAGTTTTCATGACTGTGACCTAGTGCCATTGAATTAATTTTGTACCTCTTTTTTTCAAGCCCAAATAGATGACTCATATAATGACAATACCTAGTTTTAGGATTGAGGGGTGGTTGATTGATTGGTTGTTTGTAAAAGAAAAAGAAGAAGAGGGCGCCTTTTAAGGGGAAGGGAAGCATTCAAAAGTTGAAAACTTTGGTTTTCTTGGTTTTGTTAGGTTTGTTGATGGCATGTAAAATTTGAATTGTATTTTCAAATAGTTGCTCATGCCTCATTGTACCTCTATATCGCTACTATGCCCCAAAGGAGAATCCTCTAGTACTATTTAATGTGCTATTTTTGTATATTTTAGTAACTGCCACAGTGTCTTAACTTTTTCTCTCTGGGTTCAGTTTTGTAGGAGAAATGGCTCTTGAGATCACTCAGTTTCTATTGGCTGCTCAATCAGCGGATGCCAAGATTCGGACTGAGGCAGAGGCTAACCTTAGTCAGTTCCGAGAGCAAAACCTACCGGGATTTCTTCTTTCACTGGCTGTTGAGCTCTCAACTGATGTAAAACCCACTGAATCCCGGAGGCTGGCAGGTATTGTGCTTAAGAACTCTTTGGATGCTAAAGAAACTGTCAGGAAACAACAGCTTGTTCAACAATGGCTGGTAATTGATTCATCTTATAAGTCCCAAATTAAAAGCTTGCTTCTGAGCTGCCTTGGATCATCTGTACGCGAGGCAAGTCACACTGCTGCCCAAGTGATTGCTAAAATAGCTTCCATCGAAGTTCCTCAGAAACAATGGCCAGAGCTTGTTGGTTCTTTGCTTGTTAACATGACTCAACATGGAAGGCCTGCATCCCTCAAACAGGCCACATTAGAAACACTTGGTTATGTGTGTGAGGAGATATCTCACCATGATCTTGTCCAAGATGAAGTAAACTCTGTCCTCACTGCTGTTGTGCAAGGTATGAATGTTGAGGAGGAAAGCCCTGAAGTCAGACTTGCTGCAGCGAGAGCTTTGTATAATGCTCTTGATTTTGCTCAGACGAACTTTGATAATGAGATGGAGAGAAATTATATTATGAAGGTCATCTGTGAGGCAGCCAAAGCAAAGGAGAGACAGATAAGACAAGCAGCTTTTGAATGTCTTGTTTCTATTGCATCAACATATTACGAGTTGCTTGAACCTTACATGCAGACTCTGTTCGAGTTGACAGCTAAAGCAGTAAAAGAAGATGAGGAAGCTGTAGCCCTTCAAGCAATTGAATTCTGGAGTTCTATCTGTGAAGAAGAGATAGCGCTTCAAGATTATGAGGTCCCTGACAGTGGGGATTCCAGTGTGCAACATTCCCATTTCATTGAGAAGGCTCTCGAAGTATTAGTTCCAATGCTGTTGGAAACATTATTGAAACAGGATGAGGAACAGGACCAGGACGATGATATCTGGAATTTGGCTATGGCTGGTGGAACATGTCTTGGCCTTGTTGCCAGAACCGTTGGAGATTCTGTTTTTCCCCTTGTAATGCCTTTTGTGGAGGCTAACATAATGAAATCTGATTGGCGCTCCCGCGAGGCTGCCATATATGCATTTGGCTCAATACTTGAAGGCCCGAGCATTGAGAAGTTATCTCCCATGGTCCATGCTGGATTAAAGCATCTGCTTGATGCGATGAAGGATAACAATGAGCACATAAGAGATACCACAGCATGGACTCTTAGCCGTATCTTTGAGTTGCTGCACACTCCAGCTTCTGGATTTTCAGTGGTTTCACCAGCCAACCTTCAACAGATTGTGGAAGTGCTGTTAGAGAGTTTAAAAGATGCCCCTCATGTTGCTGAGAAAGTTTGTGGGGCTATCTATTTTCTCTCTCAAGGATATGAGGATGCTGGGCCGAGCTCGTCTCTGCTCACACCATTTATAACTCAGATTATTGGTTCTCTTATTTCAACGGCTGATCGAACAGACAGCAGTGGTTCCAAGCTTAGAACCACGGCATATGAAACCTTGAATGAAGTTGTTAGGTGCTCTAATCTTATTGAAACATCTCAGATCATTAAACACCTTTGCCCTGTTATCATGACCAAGTTGGCACAAACTGTTGAGCTTCAGATTTTATCCACTGATGATAGAGAAAAACAGGGAGATCTACAGGCTTCCCTATGTGGTGTTCTCCAGGTTATTATTCAGAAGCTAAGTAATTCTGATGAAACCAAGTCTATAATAGTCCAAGTTGCCGACCAGATCATGATGTTGTTCTTAAAGGTTTTAGCCTGTCGTAGCTCAACTGTCCATGAAGAGGCGATGCTTGCTATTGGCGCTCTGGCCTATGCAACTGGATCAGACTTCTTGAAGTATATGCCAGAGTTTTACAAGTATCTGGAGATGGGGCTGCAGAATTTCGAAGAGTACCAGGTCTGTTCCATCTCAGTGGGGGTGGTTGGTGATATTTGCCGTGCATTGGACGATAAGATCTTGCCCTACTGTGATGGGATCATGACACATCTTCTCAAGGATCTGTCTAGTGGTGAACTGAATAAATCTGTAAAGCCCCCCATATTCTCCTGCCTTGGGGATATTGCGCTTTCCATAGGTGAACATTTTGAGAAGTACCTTCAATACGCATTGCCTATGATGCAAACTGCTTCTGAAGTATGTACACAATTAGACAATAGTGATGACGAAATGCTAGAGTATGACAATCAGCTCAGGCGCAGTATCTTTGAAGCATACTCTGGAATTCTTCAGGGATTTAAGAATTCCAAGGCCAATTTGATGTTACCCTACGCTCCTCATCTCTTGCAGTTCATTGAACTGGTTGCGAAAGACAGACCAAGGTATTGTTAAGTGGATTTTCATGGACATTTTCTTTCTCTTACAATATTTGCACCTTATGAGTTCTGACATGTGTATTCTGGTTCTTTTGCAGAGACGAGAGCGTAACAAAAGCAGCAGTAGCTGTGTTGGGAGATCTAGCTGATGCACTTGGTTCCAATGCAAAGACCATATTCAAAGATCCTGCATTTTGCACACAGCTGTTGGGCGAGTGTCTTCAATCTGATGATGAACAGCTGAAAGAAACAGCAACCTGGACACAAGGAATGATTGGGCGTGCCTTCTCTGTTTGTGGGTGAGAGCTGTCTTATAGCTGCTCTTTACATAGGGAACCTTGTTTTCTCCGTTGTATTGCCGAGGCTGAAGTAGTCAGGTTACCAAGGTTTTTTCTTTGTTTTTTTTCTTGGAGGGGGGTCAGCTAAGCTTGCATCTCTTGTGTTGGCTATTAAAGTTGAAGTTCTTCCTTTACAGCTTCAAGCTTTGAGCTACCTTGTCTTGGTAGCCTGCTGTTATGACTTTGTCTAGTCCTTTAATATAATATTACAAGTCAGCTTCCAGTAACTCATCATTCTGTCTTGGTAACCTTTCTCCAGTTACTATCATTCGTGCTCTCTGCTGAAGATCATGGTCAGTTTTCGTTCTTTCCCACAATTTTATGAATTATTTATTTCTATCTAAGTTCTAGTATTAGTTTAGATAGTGGAGTTCAAATAATCCACTTAAATTTTTAAGATAATAGGCAAATACCACCTAAACTAAAATTTGCAATGCTCATAACATTTTTAAAGTCATGAAACATCTGTTTGTTATGCAACTACACATTTAACTGCAAGTCCGAGTCACTAACAATCTACTTAAAACGCATAATTAAAGAAATATAGTACTATTACTTGTTACTGTATGTCTTGCTGGTGGCAGTGCCTTTTCTTCAACAATAGAAAATATGTTTACTGGTTTAGTCTTTGCAAATTGTATAACCCTTTGGACATGGTTTTCTTTGCATCACAAGACAGTCTCTCTTAAACAAAATAGATGAGATGAATGATGATTGCACATTAAGGTGTCTAAATTGACTCAAAATATAAATTACACTACATAACCTTTATGTGACCTGTGTATAAATTCTTGGATCTCTGGTCCCGGCGTTCTAACTTTCTTGTCAAATCTTGTCTTTTCCAGTTGTACCCATTTTGTCACTAGCATGTGTAGCCCTTCCTGATTGAGCTAAACCTGTTAACCTTACCCATTACTTTGTTAAAGTCAATTTAGAGTACATGGATTTATCTTGACGAATCTAACCAAATTAAGAACTGTATATGATGCCAATAAATGATTGTTCCTTGACTATGTGGTGTCAATATGATTTTGTTATGTCAATTAGCTGGCCTGCAATTTGCATACTTTAGAGGGACAAACTTAACTTTGACACGACACTTGATTTCTGCTCATTTAGAGTCTGTTTGAAGTAACTGGCATATTTGTTTGGCCAAGTAATTACTTGGTCAGTATAGAATTGGATGTAATTCGAGGGGTATAATTACACTCTTCATTCTCAAGGGGGAAGTGAGAATTGGTGGTAATTACATTGTGTAATTACAAGGTTGCATTTTAGTTTCTTTCCTTTTTGTTTTTATTTTAGTTTATTTTCTTTATAACTTTTTATTTCTATGTTTTTTAATTTTTAATTTTATTTTTTCTTTTGAAATTTTAAAATATATTTTTCTTTGTACATTATTTATTGTTTATTTCTCTACTTTTGCTTCTTGTAATTCCATGTAATTGCTTATATTTTATTTTTTATTTATTTTATTATTCTATTTTTTGAAATTACACCTCCTAATATTAGGAATAATGAGTCATTAACAAACTTGGCATATAATGAGTGATGCAATTAAAGTGAAATTTCGTTGTTGAATGTGATTATAAACTTATTATGTTTCCAAATCTTAAGTTGTAGTGGAACTTACATTATTATGTTGGAATTTGACATATGTTAAACTATTTTTTTATATTTTGAAATTATGTTATATTCATGGTTCCAATTTACTTGTTTTAGTTGTATTGGCTCACATTGCATATAGTTCATTTTTTGGTTAGAATTGATAGATTAATTTTGTCAAACATTTGAATAATGTTATGATTAATTTATATATTAATTTATTTTATCAAACATGAATTCCATGATGTTCTTACAAAATGTAAGTTTTTAGTTTTTGTATGTATCTAAACTAAATATTATTAATTTGGAAAATATATATAAATTATTTTACGATATTAGTTATAAATATATGATTGCCAATTAATGTATATTCACGAAAAAATATACATCTTAAATACCAAATATAATATCGTTTATACTTATAAAAATTTCTATAGGCATATATTTATTATATTAACTTTTAAGTTTTGATAATTACTTCATTTAAAATTTAATCTAATTGTGTAATTACACTTGTGCAACCAAACAGTAAACTTGTAATTACACTATGATAAACAAACAGGTCGTCGTAATTACAATACTGTATAATTACTCGGCTCTGTAATTACTATCCAAGTAATTACACCAATTCCAATTACCCTGTTGCTTTCCAAAGAGACCCTTAGTTTTTCCAGCTTTGTTGTTGGATGGGAAAAAGTCCTATCTTGTAGTAACTGGGGCTGTTTTACATCCAGCCTTAAGATAATATGAAGTTATGAACTACTTGGACATTCTTTGAAGTATATTTCGTTGACTTCAGTGTTGAGAATTGGCTACATTTCGTGCTTTAATGTATTGAAGACCTTCCTCTAAATGTTGGGAGTGGATGTTTTTATTTTATTTTTCAGGAGGAATAAATGTATGATGAGGCATGTGCTCATAAAAACATGTCTAAAATATCATGATATTCAACTAAACCAGAAACTATATCTTTAAGAATTTGTGCAGAAAAAATCAGAATCTATATCTTTAAGAGTGCGTGCATAAACAAATGTAAAATGTGTTAAGTAAGAACGCAGATATAGGAATGTGATAACTGAGATTATGTTCCTCTCCCTTGTTAGCTTATGAATGCACCAGAAGTAAATGACCTATCTAAATTGCACAATTACAAGGAAGAAAAAGTGAATTTTAGCTTTAAGCAAAACACGAGAACAGGGTATATCCTTTATACAGAAGTTCCTATAGTTTCTATCTACCAGCATTTAGGGAACTAGATGACATCTGTCCGATGGAAAATGTACGGCGTGATATATTGATTGTATCACTGGCAAACACTTCCAAGAACTTGGATGTGATTTCATCAACCCTGCCCGATCCAACAGAGCTCAATTGCTCTGAAATTTGAAGCGATTCATCTCCATTGAGGTACCTCATTACTTGTCTCATGTTTGGCCTAGCTTCTGGTCTTGGGTGAGAACAAAGAAGCCCAAGTCCCAAAACCATTTTCACCTCTTTATCGACATAGGCAGAATTCAACTTAAGATCTACTGCATCAAGAATATTACCTAGTTGAAGACATTCTATCACCCAATCTGCTAGTACCAGAGCTCCTTGCCCTGGTTCATAGATAATAGGTGGTCTTCCACTAGCTACTTCAAGAAGTAGTACACCATATGCATAAACATCTGTGCTCGTTGAGGCCTTCCCTGTTCGTGATAATTCGGGTGCAAGGTAGCCTATTGTTCCTACAACATTTGTAGTGTGTGAATTCTTGCCATGGTCATATAATCTAGCAAGCCCAAAATCCCCTAGTCTACCATTCATTTCACCATCAATAAGGACGTTACTGCTCTTCACGTCTCGATGTATTACCACTTGATCCCATTCTTCATGCAAGTAAAGAAGCCCTGCAGCAATGCCTTTGATGATGTTAAATCTCTGGTCCCATGCCAGAACAATGTCATTTTTCGGTCTATAAAGTAATGAATCAAGACTTCCATTGGGGACATAGTCATACACTAGGAGAAGATCATTCTTCGTCTTACACCAGCCTTGAAGGTTGACCAAGTGTTTGTGCCTTAACCTGCCTAAGCTTTCAATCTCCGCTGCAAATTCTCTCATTCCTTGAAGAGAATTGCTTGCTATCCTCTTCACCGCAACCTCGGCTCCATTAGTGGGCAAAATACCCTTATAAACAGCACCAAAGCCTCCAACTCCAATTAGTTCACTGTCCTTGAATCCCCTGGCTGCCTTGTAAAGATCTCTGTATCTAAACCTGTGAGGACAGTCCAGCTCCCAGTCTTCTAGAACTTCATGTTGCACCATTCTTCTACGGATATGAACAATTACTGATGCCACAATGATCAGGAAAACTGTGGAGGAAAATGCTGCGGTCAAGGCCTTTTTAAGATGGGAATTCTTGGAGGATGTTACCACTTCAGGTGGGGCAGTAGGTAGCTTAGAAAGATTTAAAGGATCAGCAGCTCCATTCAACCGAAAACTCCAACCCAAGATGTAATGAGAGCTTGCTTTATCTCCTGTGGCTGCTGAGAAACCAGCATACATAGTTTCCTTCATCACTGGGGACAAGTCTATGGACTTAGAGATTAGAGGTTGAATTGGCTTTGAAACTGATATTGGGGATACTGTTACATTTACCACTTTGTTTACTCCATCATAATCTACCCAAGCCTGAATTGATTCTCCTCTTTGTAGATTTACCTCCTCTGTTTTAGAAGTGTCATTGACATAGTAATAGGCTGGTTGTGATGCGATAGACGTCATGCCATTGATGTTGATTCCGATGTGATTGCCATCTGTGTCCACACCTTCATTGTAGCCATTCACTGTGTCAAATTCAACCAAAAAGATGTGGTTCGTATCGTTGCCATCGTTCGTTGAATTGAGGACTCCAAGAAAGTGATCGCCCTGAGCACCAGGAAATCTCGGGGATGGAGATAAGGTGAAAGCAAAGCCAAAGCCACCTGGAGTGTTCTTAAGAGGGACAATAGCGAAGACAAAGTTTGTACTAAATGAAGAAGCATTTTTAGCGGTGGAATTAGTACTAGAGTTGAAAATTGGTATAGGTTTGGGGTGGAAAGCATGGCCTATGACATGGTATGATCTATTGGTAAGCTTAAGTGCACCACTAGAATTGATAAATGCAACTCCTTCAGTCATGATATCTGACTTATTGAATCCATTGTAAAGAAAATCAAAAGATTGAGCTCTTACAAGAATAGTGCAAAAGAATGCAAGAATAACTAGGTAATAGGGTTTGTCCATGGAGTATTTTGGAAGTGCAATTTGTTAAGTTTTGAGCTCTAGGCTAAACTATTCAACTCAAAAAGACAAGAAGACGCCTTCTTAAAAGGAAGAGAAAAGCAAATGGAAGATGAGGTTTTATTTTCAAAGTCTATGCTATCAACTTGATGGAGAGACTTTGAAACAAGCAAAAAGATTGGGCATTGCAAGTTTGAGTGTCCAAAGAAAACCTTTAAAAGAGAGATAGTCATATCAAAGTCGTTATAGGTTGTTGACTTTGAAGTAGCAGATCAGAGGGGGAAATAAGGGTTGCCATTTATACACAATAACTTAAAAGATTATCTGAAATTTGAAATTTTCAACTTTTCAAGACTGGAGACTTTTCTTGGTACTCTCGTTTTTGTTCTACAACCTAGAAGAAAAGAAAATGTCAAAAGGCATATAAAAGCTACAAGAGTCTCGGAAAAAATTTAATCGGTTTTTGTATTTTTGTGAGTGAATTGGTGGTTGTTTTGGAAGAATATTATATTTTAGGAGTTCAGTTTAGTCTTAGTAAAAACAAAATCATGTGTCTTTAAACGTCAAAACATGTTTTTACTTTGTTTATCCCGTGCACTCCTCCAGTGTCCAATAACACATGAGGATTAAGTTTTCCATATTTAGAAAACGAAAAAAATTAATTATATTACATTTGACCAATGATATTAATGACTGACATAATCAATCATTCCACCTAATCATACTTGGTTAGATAGAGAATCAAATGAAGTGATATGGAATTACAGCATGTGTTTTTTAATAACTACTCCACGTGGTATACTTTTTATCGCTGACTACCTATTATAATAAAAAGGAGAAGACCTCCCTGCATTTCTTGGTGGTAATGGCTCTTATTTGAATGTTGAAACCGTGTCTCATTTACGAAGTCAAAGTTGACAAAGCAGAAATTCAAGGGATAATATGGTTCGTTCACCCTTTTGCAAGTGATCCTTTGCCTTTAATTTGGTTGTCACAAGTCTCAAAGGACTGGTCCGCCTTTGCCTTTAATTCATGTGGAATTGATTGCTATAGACTAGATGTCCACTTAGAGTAGAGTTCTTTATATTTTATGTTATGTACTTAGAGTAGTGTTCTTTATATTTTATGTTATCTCCCCTTTGTAATTATTATATAAACACATCTACTGGAATGAAATTTGTTGTTCTACCAAAAATAATTATTCTATATGGTATCATTATGAGCCTTGATCCTAGGGTTTACATACCCCTAAACCTAGCACCGCCGCCCCCTCCACCTAGCGCCGCCGCTTTCTTCTCCTTTTCAACGGCTGACGCCGCCATTCCCCCCCAATTCCTCCCCAACCCTCATGACCCTAAAACACCACTCATCTCTGTCACGATCCCCGGTGCAAAACTCCATGGATCCAATTACATGGGGTGGAAGAAGCAAGTAGATACCCTTCTTCATGGTTTTGGTCTCATTGGTTGGATTGACGGGATGAAACCGGCGCCGGCCACTACTCTAACCACGGCTGCCACCACTGTTGCCGGTTCCAGGTCTTCCACCCCCAATCCGGCTTTTCTCTCCTGGTACCGCCAAGACAAGTTGTTACTATCTTCCATTCTTGGAAGCCTTGCGGAAGAAGTCACCTCCTTGGTGAATCCTGCGACCACCTCGAAGGCGGCATACGACATCTTGGAGACCACGTATGCCGCTCCTTCTCGAAGTCGCATCAAAGAGGTTCGTGCTCGTCTCAAAAATACTGTTCAAGGCACATCCTCAATCACACAATATTCATGCAATTCGTACCATTAAGGATGAATTATCGTTATTGGGAAAGCCTCTTGATTTGGAAGATTTACTTGATAAAATCTTGGATGGTTTGGATCCTATTTACAAACATGTTGTGGATTCTGTAAATGCCCGAGATACACCTATTCTGTTGATGCTTTGCAAGAAAAGTTGTTACATGAAGAGTTGAAACTTAAGCCGTTGGGGTCCTTGACGTTTTCGTCTCACCCTGTCTCGGCATTAGTGGCGGCTGCTCCGGCACTTCCCTTGGCCATACCTGCCCAGTCAGCCCCGCCAGTTGCTACCTCCTTCTCGGGCTCTCGCAGGCACCGGAAGCGGTACCGTGGTCGCTGCCAGGCTTGCGGCATCCAAGGACACCCGCTGCGGGATTGTCCTACTCATGGATGGATGCTCCAGCACCTCCCACCTCAACCTGCTGCCCCTCGCCCGCTGCCTCCAGCACCTCCTGCAGCGCCTCCTGCCGCATCTCCCCGCCAGCCTGCACCACGTCCATGGCAGCCTCCGCCTTGGCAGTCGTTCCCATAGCCGGCTGCCCACTATGCTGCTTTCATGCCTGCTGGTTATGCTCCATATTCTGGTTATTCTGCAACTGCCTATGGGTCCTCCTATATGTCTCCACCTGAGGCCAGTTTTCAGGCTTTTCATGCACAAGGTCCGACATATGGCAATTCTGTTCCCGCACCGGATCCTTCATGGCTTCTTGACAGTGGCGCCACTCACCATATCTCCACCGGCCTAGCAAACCTTTCCCTCCACCAACCTTTTCCGCACACTGACTCTGTCTACATTGGAGATGGGAGTGCGCTTCCTATCACTCATACTGGTTCGACCACTCTCCCTACCTCACATCGTTCTCTTCATTTACATAACGTATTGCATGTTCCTAATATAAAAAAACTTGCTTTCCGTCTTCCAGTTATGTAAGTCTAATGATGTGGCAGTTGAATTTACTTCCTTTGGTTTGGTTGTAAAGGATCGCAGTTCGGGGACTCACCTTCTGGCGGGAGGCACTAGAGACGGCACCTATGTGTGGCCCTCATCTAGCCCCTCTGTCTGCGTTTACTTCTCGGATGCTCATCCTTCCCACACTGTCTGGCATTCTCGCCTTGGTCATCCGGCCTCTGCCATCTCTCGTCACATTTTATCGCATTATCAGTTGCCTTATTCTAGCTTCGCACTTAATAATAGCTACACTGCCTGTAGTTGTAGCAAAAGTCATATGTTACTTTTTTATGATTCTTCCATCATTTCCACCAGACCGTTAGAGTATATTTTCTCTGATGTATGGACATCTCCTGTTTCATCTAGTGAAAATTTTTGTTTATTATGTGCTGTTTGTTGACCATTTTACTCATTACATGTGGCTGTATCCGATGCGGCATAAGTCTGATGTGCGATCCATTTTTGTTACGTTTCAAGCACTGATTGAAAATTATTTTCAACTTAAAATTAAGTGCCTTTACTCAGATAATGGGGGCGAGTATCTTGCCTTGTCCTCTCACCTTGCCACCTCTGGCATTACCCATCTTACTACCCCTCTCCACACACCCAAACATAATGGTTTCAGTGAGCGCCGCCATCGACACTTTGTCGAAACTGGACTTGCTCTCCTCTTCCATGCTTCCCTACCCTTGTCTTTTTGGCCTTATGCTTTTGAGACCGGTGTGTACCTCATAAACCGCCTTCCAACTCCTACTTTATATATGTCTTCTCCGTTCACCTGTCTTTTCCACTAGTCGCCTAACTACTCCAGGCTCCGTGTTTTCGGGTGTTTATGCTATCCCTGGCTTCGTCCCTACTCCGCTCACAAGCTGGATCCACGCTCTATCCTTTGTGTCTTTTTGGGCTATTCAAAAATCCAGAGTGCATATCTTTGCCTTGACCCCACTACCTCCAGACTTTATGTCTCTCGTCACATTTTATCGCATTATCAGTTGCCTTATTCTAGCTTCGCACTTAATAATAGCTACACTGCCTGTAGTTGTAGCAAAAGTCATATGTTACTTTTTTATGATTCTTCCATCATTTCCACCAGACCGTTAGAGTATATTTTCTCTGATGTATGGACATCTCCTGTTTCATCTAGTGAAAATTTTTGTTTATTATGTGCTGTTTGTTGACCATTTTACTCATTACATGTGGCTGTATCCGATGCGGCATAAGTCTGATGTGCGATCCATTTTTGTTACGTTTCAAGCACTGATTGAAAATTATTTTCAACTTAAAATTAAGTGCCTTTACTCAGATAATGGGGGCGAGTATCTTGCCTTGTCCTCTCACCTTGCCACCTCTGGCATTACCCATCTTACTACCCCTCTCCACACACCCAAACATAATGGTTTCAGTGAGCGCCGCCATCGACACTTTGTCGAAACTGGACTTGCTCTCCTCTTCCATGCTTCCCTACCCTTGTCTTTTTGGCCTTATGCTTTTGAGACCGGTGTGTACCTCATAAACCGCCTTCCAACTCCTACTTTATATATGTCTTCTCCGTTCACCTGTCTTTTCCACTAGTCGCCTAACTACTCCAGGCTCCGTGTTTTCGGGTGTTTATGCTATCCCTGGCTTCGTCCCTACTCCGCTCACAAGCTGGATCCACGCTCTATCCTTTGTGTCTTTTTGGGCTATTCAAAAATCCAGAGTGCATATCTTTGCCTTGACCCCACTACCTCCAGACTTTATGTCTCTCGTCATGTACAGTTTGATGAGTCGGTCTTCCCTTACTCCTCTCTCATGTCCACTGCACCACGACCTACGCCCTCTACTGCTGACACATGGTGCCCCTCGCATTATGTTCTTCCTCCTGTTGTTTCTCAGACTGTTACCTCTCCGGTTCAGTCTCCCCTAT